>VUQI01060520.1:0-29725 GCA_015106735.1 Paratilapia polleni | reverse complement strand
GCACATAACAGCAGGGTGCAAGATGCTAGCAGGCAGGGCGTACATGGAACGCCATAACCAAGTGGCTGGCATACTGTACAGGAACATCTGTGCCGAGTATGGCCTGGAAGTCCCGAGGTCAAAATGGGATACACCTCCAAAGGTGGTTGAGAATGACCGAGCTAAGATCCTGTGGGAGCTCCAGATACAGACAGACAAACTGGTGATGGCTAACCAACCGGATATAGTAGTGGTGGACAAGCAGAGGAAGAAGGCCGTAGTAATAGATGTAGCAATCTCGAGTGATGGCAACATCAGGAAGAAGGAACACGAGAAGCTCGAGAAATACCAAGGGCTGAGAGAAGAGCTAGAAAAGATGTGGAAGGTGAAGGCAACAGTGGTCCCCGTGGTAATCGGAACACTCGGGGCAGTTACCCCCAAACTGGGAGAATGGCTCCAGCAGATTCCAGGAACGACATCTGAGATCTCTGTCCAGAAGAGCGGAGTCCTAGCAACAGCTAAGATCCTGCGCAGGACCCTAAAGCTCCCAGGCCTCTGGTGAGAGGACCCAAGCTTGAAGGATGAAAAAGACCGCCCGCAGGGCGAGTGGGGAATTTTTTTTTAATATATATATATATATATATATATATATATATATATATATATATATCCTGTTGCAACAGTGGATGGTCATAAAAATGACTAAAGTTTCAAACAATGAGACCAGCATATGAGCAAGTAAACTCTGCGAGCTAAAAGCTCAGACTTTCTCAGTGCTCTAAACAGTCGGTTTCCAACAGTTTTATCTACTCTAGAGCCTCAGTCATGTCGAAGAGAGGAGATATCCTTAGTGTATCCTGGCTGGGAGCACAGAATGCTTTTGTCCGAATTCTTTTGAGTTAAATTAAATTTACTTGATGCTGATGTTCCAAAACTTTTCAAGGTTAACCACAAGCTTAAGTGCATTCACACTCGGGTGATCATTGTGCCACTTACAGTTTCCAATCTGCAGGCTTAATCTTAAATAACATCATGAAATTCAAATTTATAATACACTGACAGTCATGCAAGTGTTACTGCAGATACTGTTGCAAAACCTAAAAAGCATAACAAACCAATGTCTAACAGGCTTAAGTTTGGCCAGATAGTGATGTTCAACCTTGCAAATTTGTAATAATCTTGGAATACCTTGGCTATAAAAACTGAAAATTCCAGCACATCCAAATGGATGCAAACACAAGGGTGGTTCATATACTACAGTGGGTGCTTGTGAAAGTACTCAAAAACTGCATGCCGAAACACAGTGTGTTTCCCTAAAATTTTGGCAGTATAAGGACAATAACAAAAAATGTCTGTCTGAAAAACCTATGAACACGAGCAGATGATAATATCTCTGATTATGTGCAAACAGCTACACATATACAGATCCTGTTATTTTGACTGAGAAAATACTATTTCAGGAATAGTAATTTTTTGGGGATCAAATCCTTTTGCCCAGGAAGCAAAGCTTCTAAGCACCTGCAGTTGAAATGCAGACAAAGTTCAGACAAATGTTTCTGGCAAAGTAAATACAGAGGCAGCTTTTGCATTTCCTTGTAGAGCATTTTGCATTTAATTAGTTCAAGTCTTTGGCAGAAATTGCTGAGCTTGATGTGTAGATATTCCATTCTCACCGTCTTCTGGACAGTTTTCACACATCGTCCAAGGAGGGTGATAATAAGGATGAATTTGAATTTTGCTATAGGTCCTCTAAAGAAGGTCTCACGCTAGCATTTTGAAATATTCAGCAGCTGAAAATTAATCTAACAGATAATGAGTTGTTAATCACAGCAGCTCTGGCTTTTTAATCTACCCACAGTAAAAAGACTGTTCACCTGGGATCCCCAGAGAAGAGATGTGTCTGACAGTAGCTTTCTAAACTGTGAATGAGTAACACATTCTTTGTCCCTCCTTTGAAAACGCTGGTCCTATATCTATAGGATAAAATGCCTTTTGCCTTTTCTTTCTAATAATTTTCCAAAGATGCGCGTCACAAGTAACACTGTTGCATCAGTATTTTGCTTCCCAAAAAAACTAAATCAATCTTAATAAAGAAGTCATTTTAGATAACGAGGCAGGGCACGCCTGCCACGAGTGACAGTTGATTGCCTGGTGTGATCTGTGGGATGGCAGGGTCTTATCAGGATGCTGCCATTCCCAATGAGAAGCAGTGCTCCTTTAATTACAAATAATCCATGGGAAAATGCAGCCAATCATATCACACATGTCACGCTGGGCAGCCAAATGTGGCTGTCAGACCTTACTTGCAATGGGTGTGTTTCTTTTTAAATCTCCCCACTGTCACCCTCTTTACCACAGTCCGACTCAGTGTGGATGGAGAGGGGAAAAAAACAACCCACATTTTTAGGAGACCTGGGTAGACCAATAGGAAAAGGGGGAGTGTACATAAGAGAGGAAAGGCAAATTTATCTTTAAATGAGGTGTAGGCACATTTGCAGGAATGAGAGAGAGGCACCATTGGGTGTTTAATGGTAGAGAGGTGACATAACTCAGTGACATGACACGTTATGAGGAAATTATGAAAAAAAAAAAGATGATCTTGGAAGTCAAACAACAGCGATAGGTAGATAAACTGATCTCTCAGCAAGAAGAATAATTCTAGTTTATGGCATCTCTGATCTTCATTTCTTTGAAAAACAACAGTATCCAGATGATCATGACAGGTTATAAGGATAGCCAAAAGTTTGGCCAGATTGTCCAAACAGCTTTATTTTAGGGTAAACCCAATTGCACTTGAATGTTTGTAGTCCTTCATTTGCATAGGAAAACTACACTCACTGGCCACTTTGTTAGGTATAGCTGTTGAACTGCTCATTAACACAAATATCCAATTAGCCAATCACATGGCAGCAACTCAATACATTTTGGCATGTAGGCATGGTCAAGGTGACCTTGATTTCTCCTACATCATTCAGCTGGTAGGGTCAGAATTTGGCATAAACAACATCACAGCATGAATCCATCCTGCCTTGTATCAACAGTTCAGGCTGGTGGTGGTATAATAGTGTGCGGGATATTTTCTTGGCGCACTTTGAGCCCCTTAGTGCATCGTTTAAACACCACAGCCTACCTGAGTATTGTTGCTGACCAATCCAACAGAGCACCTTTGGGATATGGTGGAACGAAAGATTCATATCATGGATGTGCAGCTGACAAATCTGCAGCAACTGGGTGATGCTATCATGTCAATATGGACCAAAATCTCTGAGGAATGTTTCCAGCACCTTGTTGAATCTATGCCATGAAACCTTACAGCAGTTCTGAAAGTAAAAGAGTTTCTAAACAGGACTAAGAGGTATTCCTCAGAAAAAGTTAAATACACTTTTATGTGTGGCCAACCTGGAGCTTTGGGATGTGTTCCACATAACCACATCTTAGCAGTTAACCTATATAAAATGTTATAAAATTATTATATTATCCTACTGATATACTGATGACCAAACGTAATGTATAAGTGGAATATTAGTTATTTTCAAACTACAGTTCATTATCACATTTATTGTTTTGTACAAAACAAGTATTCTCTTGTTTGAAAAAGCAGCATTCAGCCAAAGTTAATTAACTACGTGAACAGCTTTCTGAGATATTTAATTAATTCACAAGGACCTCTTTGGCAGAGAGTGAACCCAAACACTGATGTTATCATTCCAAAAATCAATGAAAGAAATTCTGCCAGTGAGCTCAAAGCAAGTATTTTCTACACCTAAACCTTCACATTATTCATCATCTTGACTTTAGGTGAGAGTGGACAAGACCAGATTTTGTTAGCATCAGCTTCACTTGACCTCTGGTGTCATTACTTTTCCAACACTCAGTCGGACTGAATTATTGAGGTGAATTTCTGGAGTTAGAGAAACACAACATCACTGTTTATCACAGCACAGATGCAGTTGTATCTTCACTCTAAGATAGAAGAGCCTAGGTAGAAGAAAAATACTGCAAAAAGTTTTAGTACTGACTGCTGGTGATGACACCATTGCTCTCACTATAAAATGCATATAGGAGAAACACTGACATACTCAAATTTAAATGAGCAAGGAGGCAAACAAACAAATCAATCAACTGTGAGATGAATTCATTCCAGTGCTGTCATGTAGGTTATATTTCATGCTGTCAGAGGTTCCCCAATCACTGTATGCTCACCATGTGAAACAGAGAGCTGTTTTTATTCAGAAGGATCTGCTCAGTTACTTGGCTCAAAGTTAGGCTTGACCTGTATTTGCCAAGCCCTTGCCTTGTAGCTAAAAGATTGTGCTGTATGAATTATGCACAGCCTTTTGGAAGGCTCTACATCTCAGTTTTTACAGCCTTTAGCTAAAAAAAAAAAAAAAAAGTCTGATTTAAATCCTTGACACTCCAAAATTTCAATTGTTTCAGCCGGTAACAAAAATAGTCACATTTCTTGGGGGGTGTTCTTGGTTATATTTTTATTTCATCCCGAAATAACAACATCTGCTGATCTCTGCATTTGGGTGGTGGTAAATCAGTGCCTTGACAGATGTCAGTGTAGTGATGAATGCCTTCATCGCAGAGGATGACACGAGGGGCTTTGCTCTTCTGCCTGTGGATGCCATGGCAACGCAGATAGAGCAGTGTGTGACCTGCCCCTTTTCCAAACACTCACCCATCTCATTTTGGTGTTCTGACTGTCGCTATGTCTGCCTGTCAGTCTGGGTTGGGCTCATGCTCCAAATCTGCTAACCTGCTCTTGCAGTTGAAAGACTTTGATCTGCTAATAGTTCACGGCCAAAATCACATATGCAATTTATGCATTTCAAGGAGGACTTCACTAGCTGTGTGTGGCCACGAATGTGTGTGTTCTGCTTCTGAGTTTAAACACCTGGTTTATCCTTAGATAACCTCTGTCCTCAAGACAGAAATATAAATGTGGTAGCTGCTACCACTGTGCCCCATCAATAAGAGCAAATCCTTTACAGATCCGTCCACACACTGCAATACATCTGCACATGGTGTGATCACCTGTAGTATCAGTCAGGTTACCTGATATCTTGACTTAGAAAGGGGTAAGAGAGAGAGTTAGAATAAGGGTAAAGAAATATTGGAGAGAGGTGGAATTAATGACAAAACTAGTTAGAAGGGAGAGGTAGAAAGGAGCAGAGGACAGACAATAACAGAGACAGATGGGCAGAAAGGGAGGAAAGGTGGATGGAGGGAGGGTGATCTAATGAAATGAATTTGCCTCGTGAGTTACAGCTCTATTACAAACCTACCACCAATTCTCTGTCACACACATGTGGGCCTTTTTTATGAATAGGAGTTGCTAATGAGAAAAAAACCTTGAAAAGTCTAGGTATGAATTACAACCAAAATGGCTTATTGTAGAAAGTCAACAATGTTTTCTAAAATCACTTGTCTTTAAACATTAAGTCACACAGTGTTTCTATGTGTGTTCAAACTCAGGTCTACAAAAATAATGTAAATATTACACATATCCACATAGGCACAGGATTGTTGCATGTACCTCACAGTTTATATAGCATATGGTCCCACTAACTGTCATGTACTGGCTCAAATGTGCCCTTTCTGCATATGTGCATAAATGTCACAAGCAAATGTAAAACATTGCCAGTTCATGACAAGCTCCCAGAAACTTTCTGAGCTGCGCTGTGCTTGTGGAACACTGAACCAAATATATTAATGTACCATACTGGCTTTAACATACACTGACCCCAGACGTCTTTTCTTTTTTTTTTTATATATATTATTTGAAAATTTTTTAATAATTCTTTAACAACCTTGCACAAGAAAAAAAAACTTAGAATTTTACTTATTTATTGATTTATCTATTTTATTTTTAATTCTGTTCATGTGTGTGGAAAGCCCACAGGAAGTGTCAGATGCCTCAACTGGAAAAATGCATTCTTTCTTTTTGACTCAGTATATCAATAAAATGCATCATGTCTACACTTAAAGACATAGCAGTGAGATGCGTGCCACAGAAAAATACATTCGGCATATGTGTCAAAAGTGTCTATATACTTTCTAGTCCCTGTATTAGAATTAAATTTCTAATTGAACTCTTTGAAGTTGTGTCTCATTCTGTTTTTACTTTGTTTTCCCTCCTTTGTGATGGTCAGCCTTAATTCCTTCTTCTGTGTTAATTACTTAATTGGATGAAAACAATAATTTTATTTTTATATTAACATATGATTGTAAAACAGGACACCTATTTGTACTTGCTGACCTTATATCAATAGACTAAGCCTACGTTTAAATTCTGTTTTTTTATAATTGTTCTTTACTTGCTCTCAGATCAATGGGCTGCAGCTGAAAGGATAAAAACATAAACTGTCTTTTCCCCATCCAAACATTAATTTAATGGAATAACAACTGTAATCCATCAGATTGTACTGTGTCTTAATGATAGAGCTGTTTTTGTTGGCTTTAATTCCTGGCTTCAAATAGGGTAAACTTTATAAATATAGTGGGACTGTTCTGCCCTTACTTACCAAAATGTTCAAAGCACACACACATTCATACAATGCTTTCAGTACTGTATACAGTGGTATAGAGTGCTTTTCTCTCACACACACTCACATTGTCTGCAGCAGCTTTGTCGCTTTCAGTTTGTATTACGTGTTTAACCTCTTTTTCGTATTTTTCCCACATGTTTAGTTTAATCTTTCTTTGTAAGATCAGTTGCTCTGCTGCCAGTGGACTTATCCATGTTTCTGATTGGTCATATACCATCATATAAATGCCACCACTTTCATGTGAATACGATCATAGCTAGATTGGGAAAATGTAGGTTGACTTGTTGAGTTGGTAAATACTTTTGTGTGACTACTTAGCCTGATTGCCAATGTTAGAGTAAGTGAAGCCAGATAATGGAAAGATGTCCTGGGTATGCTGAACTTGCTTTGTTGTACTCCTGCTTATTCCTCATGTTTATTTTTGGATTTCTCTTACGCTTCCCTGTTGGACTTTGCTTCAGCCCAAAAAAAGCCTCGCCCAAAAAGCAACATTAACAGAAGCTGAAGTTAGTTTATTGCTTCCAGCTGTTACAAAGAGTCTTTCTTTGATTTTATACACCTGCAGCATCAGACTACAGCAGTCATCAGCAAGAGCATCTCCAAGTCCAGTGAGTTGCATCCATTTACAGTCATAGCCAAAAGCACAAATTTGGCTTCTGCTTGTCCACCTGCTTTAAGGATTGACCTTAGATTCCGATTAAGATCTGGGGAGTTTGTTGGCCATGGATCCAAAATGTTAATTTGATGATCTCTGAGCCACTTCAGAGATTATAGTCAGTCCGGAGCTAACAGCAAATCACATATTTACACCTCACCTCTGGCAGGTGAAATGTCACGCAGGATCACAGGTTATAAGCTACACTTTAATAAACTGTGTATGGGTTGTGTTCCTAAAACTGCATATTGGACATAACTATCAAAACATAGCTATGATAGTAACAGAAATATGATCTTACATAAGATTATGTCGTTTAATGAACTACTTTGAAGTCTCATGCGTACATCATATCTCCCAAGTACTGCCTCATTCTGGCAATGTTGTGGTTATGTCTAAACAAGTCCTGAGGCACAAGAAAGTAAAAGCCATCTATGTCTAAATGACAGAATGGTACACTTGGCACTGTAACTCTCCAGCAAGTAAATACTAGTCCTGGCTACCTAGAAGATTAAGAAGTCTCACTGCATCACCATTTTGCTTGTTAGTGCTACCAGTTAATTTACGTATTAATTTAAATGCAAAATTGCCGGACAGGCCTGGCACCCAAACGTATAGTGAGGACGTGCTGGGAGTGTCTGGCAGAGGCCCCGGTCAATGAGATCTTCAATTCCCACCTCCAGCAGAACTTCGACAGCATTCCGAGGAAAGCTGGGGACATTGACTCCAAATGGACTATGTTCAACACTTCCATTGTTGAGGCAGCTGCATGGAGCTGCGGCTGCAAAGTGATTGGTGCCTCTCATGGTGGTAATCCCTGAACCAGATTTTGGACACCAGAGGTGAAGGGAGCCGTTAAGCTGAAGAAGGAGTCTTATTGGGCTTGGTTAGCCTAAGGGACTGTGGAGGCACCTGGCAGGTACTGGCGGGCCAAACTGAGTGTAGTTCTGGCTGTAGATGAAGCAAAAACTCAGGTGAGGGAGGAGTTTGGTGGATCATGGAACAAATACTTTCACCGTTAGGTGACTCAGGAGGGGAAAGTGGTGCTCTGCTCACATGGTGTATAGTGCAGGTGGGGTGCTGCTGACTTCAACTGAGGATATAGTGGGGTGGTCGTATTAGAGTGGTTCGCAGTCAACTGTGAAGTGATGGGAATGAGAATTAGCACCTCCAAGTCTAAGGCCATGGTTCTCAGCTGGAAAAGGGTGGAGTGCCCACTCCTGGTCAGGGATGAGTTGCTGCCCCAAGTGGAGGATTTTAAGTATCTTGAGGTCTTGTTCACGAGTGAGGGGAGAGGGGAATGGGAGATTGACAGATGGATTGGGGCGGCGTCTGCAGTGATGCGGATGCTGTACAGGTCTGTTGTGATGAAGAGAGAGCTGTGTCGATTTACCGGTCGATCTATGTCCCTACTCTCACCAATGGTCATGAACTGAGCAGCAGAGCTGCTACGCCTCCACATCGAAAGGAGTCAGTTGAGGTGGTTTGGGCATCTGACAAGGATGCCTCCTGGGCACCTCCTGGGTAAGGTGTTCCAGGCATGCCCTACTGGGAGAAGGCCCCGGGGTAGGCCCAGGACACGCTGGAGAGATTATATCTCTCGACTGGCCTGGGAACGCTTCTTTGTTTCCCCGGGTGAGCTGGAGGAGGTGGCTGAGGAGAGAGAAGTCTGGGCTTCTCTGCATAGGCTGCTGCCCCTGCGACCCGGCCCCGGATAAGTGGTAGAAAATGGTTGCATGGATGACAATAATTGTCTCCATTCATTTCTTAGCTCAGATACCTTTATGATTGAGCAAGTATTGACTGGTATTTTGTCTAATGAAAAAAAATCCCAAGTAGAATCATTTTACATTACGTAAGGTTACCACCTAAACATTTAACAACTTGAGGGAAAAAACAGTAAAGAATACACTTCATTGGCCTAAAAAGTGCACAACAATTAAGAATCAGAAAAATGGAAACAGAAAAGTTTGATACTTTTGAGACATTTGGACTTATCAGAAAATATGACTCACACATCCCACCAGTAATTCTTCATCAACAGCCCCGAATCAGGGTCAGTTGAGTTAATTTGAGCATAGAGTGAAAGATGAAAAAGTTCTACATGTTTACTTGGTATTTCATAGTGGTTTGCATTGAAATTCTATACTGTTAAAGCTCATTTTCTTTCTTTTTTCCTCCTTTTTGATACTATTTAATTGACAGTAAAGCTTTAAAACAGGAACTCTCCCTTTTTTTCCATGTTCTTTTTCTGTTGGTTAATGTTGCAGTAAGTATTATTCCCTTGATGCAAAGCTGCAGCAGACGTCTATTCTGTAATTAAATGACATCTTTGGGTGGCTGAAAGAGTATAACACTGGTTTTACATTATAATTGACCCATTTACATTAAGAACATGTATCACCATTAATGCTATAAGTGTTTAGAAAACATTTTCTCTCTTGCCTTCTGCTAATTTCGTGCATCCATTTAACTAAGCCTTAAGCAAACAACTTATTGTAGTTGGAAACACTCTGAATGTACATTTAAGTGCTTTTGCAATTTTATTACTATTCTCCATGCCTGTTTCTTGCTGTTGTTTATCACTTTCATAATCAAAAAACAGCGTAGATAAATTGTGATCTCTATGTCTTGGTACTAGAGTTTCACTCTAATGGTCTATTAGTGAGGACAATCAGCGTAAAAGTGTGCTTTAGTGGTATATTTCCTGACAAGCAGCATTTTTAGCTTGAAATCAAGTTAAATGTGGATCTTTTCATTTCTATTCTGAAGTGGTGCTGGTTTCTGTGGCTCTAAAGCCAGGTCTTTTTTATATAATGAGCACAGAGCAGTTAATTCTTCTCTGCTCCATGGCTCCTGGCAGGAGACAGTCTTGGAGGACAATTTGTTTACAAGGCAGGAGGTAATTGCAATGCTCGACCTCTCAGCTCAGCCAAGGAAATTTCAACGCTGGGCTTGGGAATCACTGAGGGGAAGCAGACAATTAGCCATCACTGAAAACACCTCTGGTGAGCAAACCATGGTTTCTGTGTTCTGAGCTATGCAGCATATCCAGAGATAGAGTGGACGTAAAAAAGAATTTGCCTGTTTTTCGTTGATCTGGAGAAGAACTCTTTAATTAGGTCATAGTTGGCAGTAAAGCAGGGTTGTGGACTGTACAGCCTGTGGACAATAGATCCATTTTTCCTCTTGTATGTTTTCCCGGTGGTTCTCACCAAGAACCACCAAGCCACCAAGCACCATTAACTGCTTCTGCTGGAACAGATGAGAAGAATCTTGCCCCAGCCTCCCTTTTACCATTATACCTCAGACAACAGTCACAACATCACGTTAGTGGCCTCTAAGGACTATAATCTGCACTTCTTTCTATATATCTTACTATATTTAATCTTCTTTCTGTTACACTAATTTATTATGTTGTGTAAAACCAATTCCCTCAGTGACCACTTTGTATTCACTTGATATTCCTTTGTTCCAGGAAAGCAGTCTTCTCAGATCTTTGATCAATGTGCCTCTTTATGAATCACAGATTGGTATCAGTTTGTGTTCTGTCTGAATACACAACTCACTGAAAAAAAACTATATGTAACAGTTTTTTGTTGAATTTGTATATTTGCCAAGCCAACTAATAAAACTTGAATGTGGTTAATCGTTTTAAAGTAAAACCAAACATGAAGAAATCCATCAAAGTCTGAATACAAAGTATCAAGTTATATTCTGCATGTGAAGATGATTTTTTTTTTTTTTTTTTAAAGCGTTATAGATTCATTATTACTTTTTTTCAATGGCATTCAAGGATGGCAAGTTCATTGTATTTTGGAGATTGTGGAGCATAAATATTTTAAGGATCTCTTGAAATTATACTTTCTCTTTTTACATTACTGCTATTCCAGAGAAGATGCCTCCTGCTAATCTCCACTTCACTCTCAATAATGCATGGTGGTGACGCACACAAAACAGCATGGACCCACAATAAAATGGGAAAAATGATAAGAGGCGGCCGAAATGGGCCGCATTTTACCAAAATAAACGCCTATCTACTTGAATGTTTTTATACACTACAGGCTATTATTATTATAGTTAAAGAACATACCACATAATGTGTTTGGCATTTGAATGTAAAACAATCTAAAAACCCCCCTTTTTAAATTTTTTTTTTTTTTTAACAACATTCTTTCTTTAATTATGGCATCATAGTTTATGGTTACTTTAAAACGTAGGTGTGATTTGTTATTGTGATTTGTACTTTAATGTTGGTTCATTCTGTGAAACCTGTTGGGCAGACAAACTACTCCTGGCCAGATCACCAAGAAGAGAAGGTAACTGGCAGTCAAAGGCCAGCTAATGTACACAGGGCTGAGCAATGAGTCGAATTTTAATTTTGATTTTGGCTTCCAACAATTTTGAAAACAAAATTACTTTTCCATCCATCCATTTTCTTCCGCTTATCCAGGTCCGGGTCGCAGGGGCAGCAGCCTAAGCGGAGAAGCCCAGACCTCCCTCTCCTCAGCAACCTCCTCCAGCTCATCCGGGGGAACACCAAGGTCAGCCGAGAGATGTGATCTCTCCAGCGTGTCCTGGGTCTACCCCGGAGCCTTCTCCCAGTAGGACATGCCCAGAACACCTCACCCAAGAGGCGCCCAGGAGGCATCCTGGTCAGATGCCCGAACCACTTCAACTGGCTCCTTTCAATGTGGAGAAGTAGCGGCTATACTCTGAGCCTCTCCCGAATGACTGAACTTCTCACCCTATCTCTAAGAGAGAGGCCAGCCATCCTTTGGAGAAAACTAATTTCTCATTCTTTCGGTCACTACACAGAGCTCATGACCACAGGGGAGCGTAGGGACGACTGGTAAATCAACAGCTTCGCTTTTATGCTCAGCTCTCTCTTCGCCATGACAGACCGGCGCAGCATCCGCATCACTGCAGACGCGGCCCCAATCCGTCTGTCAATCTCCCTCTCCCCTCACTCGTGAACAAGACCCCGAAACACTTGAATTCCTCCACCTAGGGCAACTACTCATCCCTGGCCTGGAATGGGCACTCCACCCTTTCCTGGCTGAAAACCAAACTCTCAAAATTACTTTTCTGCAGCCATTTTTATTAGAAAAAGTATGCTTTTGCCCCTCCCTAAACAACCCAGCTCAGTTGCTGTTTAGTTCAGATGCAGCCAGAATGACTAAAAGAGATGCCTTCGGTGGAAAAGATCTATCTAGACAAAATAAAACTCTCAAGGTTTCCATAGGTGAACCTGTGGAAAGATCATTATTGGCTGCCTTGGTCTCTGCATTACTCAGACATGGCACAAAACACAGACTGCAGTTCCATCAAATACACCTCCCATCAGTGGCTACATTGCTAAAAAGTAGTGCCAGGTCTATTTTTGACAGATTCCACATCAAGTTGCACAGAGCATATGTGGAGTGCAGGAAGTTAGTCACAGGAATGGAATAGAGTGTCAATTTTCAAATAAAAGAAGTAGTGATTTGAAGTAGCACACCCAGTGTATTCCTGGGGGTCACCCTTTCTGCGTCAACTCTGCTTCAACTCTGTGCCCCTTGCCCTGTGGCTACTGTGCAGGTCTCCTGGCAGGAGTATTTTGCTACCTGGGCCTCTCCTTGCCCCCGTCTGCACCTGCAGGCATCCCCCGGTGGTCGCAAGCCCTGGTCAAAAACACCGTATTAACAGAGCCTAGCTTTCCAAATGACAGCCTTTTGTTTCCAACCACCCTCACTTCTTTTTTATTTATTTTTTTTTATTTGAATTATATTTAAAATTTAAGGAAATCCTCTGCCAAAAGGCATGTTTTAAATTCAATAACTGATGTTTAATGAAATAAAGTAAAATAACTCAGATGATAGATCTGACCAAAATAATAAGTGGTTATGATTTTTTGCTAAAATTGAGCAGCCTTAAATGTACACTGATTAGACACAGCCTCTTTGATCATTGTTCCCACATGGACATTTTCACAGCGCAACCACCCATTCAAACAGAAATTATGAGCTTTATCAACATTCAAAACAGAATAATTTAAGCAACTGTTCCAGACTTTTAATCAGACTGAAGATTGAAGATTATGTATGGCAGTTTGCAGAGTTTACTTACACAATAAAATCGACTATTTGGCCCACTTCAAAAAAAAAATCTCTGCTACTGTTGCCCAAGAGGAGAATGCACCCTACCACCACAACCACAGCTTAGTAATGTAGACGGAAAGTGACAAAGAGCCCAAGGCATTGCCCTGAAAAGAAAAATGGACGAATGAATGAATTAAAATAATAATAATAAAAAATAAAAAAAACTGATCCAAATCTTACCGAGCATTCTTGGGATCCTTGTGATTAAGCTGGAAAAAGTCTGATCCACCCGAGACCCCACCCTACAACCCACAGGACCCAAATGATCTGCTGCCAACACCACAGGACACCCACACAGGTACTTTCAGCTGCTCCCTTATTTCCCAAGGGGTTGCCACAGCAGATGGATCCACCCGTTTGATTTGGGACGGATTTTACCCTGGATGCCCTCCCTGATACAACCCTCCCATTTATCCAGGCTCGGAATCAGCACTAGGCGTACACTGGCTTGTGACCCCCTGTGGCTGGGTTTGTGTCTACTCCCAGTCTCAAACCAGGGATCTTTTGCGTGTAAGGCAAATGTGGCAACCACAACACCATAAAGCCACTGGGACACCCACACAGGTAATGCATCCATACTAAATGGATTAGAGCTTTGCTGCTTGCCTACCGATGACCAGGACACATGAATACAGTAAATGTATGAATACAGGGTGCCAAAAACATTTAAACCTTGTATGCTTCTCTTCTTCACTGAAAAACATAGCTTTACATTCATATCTTTAGAGTCTGAAAAACATAAATAAATATGGCCATATGCCAATATTAGTAATATTATTAAGCATGGAGGGCTCTTCTGCGTCTAATCTGTATGTATCCCTGTGTTAATATTTATTTACAGAGTTTATGTCTGTGGGTCAGGTTGGGTAACAAAATGATTTAGACATAACTGTGGGAAATAGATTAGTTCTGGACTTATATACATAAAACAGGACTCCCAGATTATTGAAGGATATTTCACTCTTGGGCTTAAAGATGGAATGAGAGAGATGTACATTAAAAATATCAAAATCTAGAATCTTTTCCACTTCAGGTAGTCCTGAACCCATAGCTGCTCCTTTTTACTTCCTGTTTAGTACTTGTCGTGTTTAGTCATAACATTCTCAGCTCTCCAATTTTAAAATGCAACACTAACCTTTTATAAATTATCCACATTAAACCAATTGTAATTACACTACAGACATTTTTTGATTAAATCTTCACAGAGAAAACAACTCAAACCCAATTTTCTTACAAACCGTTTCATAACTTCATATTAGGTTCTCTAAAGCCTTGAACTTCTTGCTTATTGGGGAGTCATATTAGAATCATATTTTTCATTTGAAAACAACACTTACTTAATGAACCTGTCAGCTTCTTCTTTCCTAACTGCTCTCTGCCACCAATGGTTTTGTAGAGCTACTTTTCCTTAATTTGAATCACAAGATTAATTTTGTCTTTCACTGCGTGAATAAAAGCAAAGTCTCATCTCATCCTTACCGTAATCCTTTTCTCTATATTATAGCATGCAAACACACAGATATGCCCTCAGAAATCAATGAACCCATGAGCTACCAAGAACCTGCTTCTTGAGCTCTGGATAGATTATTTTGCAGGGAGAAGAAATATATGGATCTGATGCAAATCTATTATCTCTGACCTATAAGTGCAGTGACATTCAGTCAATAGCAGTCAGCACCAGTTTTTCCATATGACACAGGTGGATTTCTGCAGAGCTGTAATTGATCAGCGAGGCTGGATCTGCATCTGAGTTTAACATAATGAGCCTGGCAGTGGGAAGTCTGCAGCAGCGAAGGAGCAGAACAAACTCGCCAAGGCTTTTCGACTGTTTGGCCTATAAGTGCCACAGGAGGAAGAAGTTTATTGAAAGAATTGCCAAACTTTATTGTATTAATTGCCTCGTCAGTGAGATTGCATTCAATGCAAGCAGCGGAGTAGAATCTCCTTCTGGAGCTGCTTTAAAAAAGTGGAGTTAAGTAATTCACCCGCCATTCAGTGCCCTTTTCTTCATGAAGGTGCACTTTCCCACTGCAGAAAAAAAAACATTCAGCATTTAAATAAGGATTCAGACTTTTAATTTATCTTATAAAACCTCTAACCTTTTGCTCAGTGAGCTTGACTGAGTTAATTATTGCAACAAACATGCCCTTGAAAAATCAGTATAGAGTCATATGATTATTCAAATGTTCACAATCATCTCCTGTGATTTGATAGTGTCTTTTGCATATTGACTATGCATGTCCTTTACTTCCATAATTGATTTGCTTGTAAACAGCCTATTAGTGCAAAGATTGCTTTAGGACTCAATAAACTCATCTCATTAGGAGGGAAATGCATTAGTGCTGATTAATATGAAGCCTGAATACTGATGATGCGTCATGCAGGAGAGCAGAGTGTGACGTTTTCTTCCTCGTCTTCCCCTGGAAAACCTGCATAATCATTCTTTTTATTCGGAACAAAGGAACAATGCACTGTCAGCCTGCATGGAGCACCAGAAAGTGTGTTAGCATCCACCTCAGCTGTTCGGTCCATCTGTGTGCTCTCTCTTTGTATCTGAGCCACACACAGACACACAGACACACACACACACACACACACACACACTCTGCGGTACGCCAGTGGGCAGGGCTGGTGTGAGAATGCCATCTGTAGTCACACCATAAGATCCACCCTGGCGGCTGTCCACACCATGCCCTGCTTATTTATCACCACCTGGCACATGGCAATGATGGTAATTGATTTTATTTAGGCCTCCTCTACCCTTCAACACTTTACCACCCCCTGCCTTTTCTTCCAAACTCCTCTGCCTCTCCACACCATCCCAGTGCCACTGCAGAGACTTTGGCACCCACAACTTTTTTCTTAAAGTGTCAAGGAGATGGGTTATTGGAAATGAAAGGTTACAGAGAAAATACACTGATAGCAGCATTAATTCTGTTGCATGTGCTATCAGTGTCTAAGGCATCGGTGCATACTTTGTCATTGTGCATTCAGGGTTGAGGCTCTATATCTGAAGGAAGGGAGGGTGGTGGGGAGGGAGCAGTGACAGTGCTGAGGGCTGCTGCTGCAGTGGGACGGCCATTGCTGGTTTGAGATGAAGAAAGCAAGGTGGTCAATAACGCTCAATGACTGCCACGGGAGCTTCATGTTAGGGGCCTCATGCAGCCTGAGGAGACTCATTAGGAGCCAGGTACACTGAGTGGTAGTGCGGTTCCCCTGCTAATTAACTCCAAATAGCTGACTCCACTTTATTGGGACTTTGTAAAAGCCCAGTAAAACACTCTCTGCTTGCCTGAGTTACACTAACAACCATTATTATGTGGTAAATAAAACTAAACAAGACAACATGCTGAATCTTGCTGAAAACAAACAGTTTGACAGGCCCTGTGTCTCCCTGTGTCTTCTGGCCGGTTCCTCTATACACACTGAAAGAAAATCAAAAGCTTTTAAATGGCTTTGATTTGAAATAAACAAAAATAAATACATAAATAGCTGTCAGGGTGGTCATGCATGTGCAAGTATTGGTATGGAATACATACCTTAGTATGGAGTGCCAGAAAGAGTTCCTTAATATAAGTGCATTTAGCTTGAAGAATAAATGCACATCAGATCAATAGGAGATTATGTTACACAATTTTATTTAAAGATCATAAAAGAGCAATTTTAGCCATTGTAGTGATAATGAGAAAATGCACTGTGGCTATTAAGAAGAGGTTGCCACATTTAGAAAGGCAGCGTGATCCCTGGACATCAGTTCTTTCTTATTTTTTTGAGACAGAAAACTTTAACAGTGAAATGATCTTAATAAAAGTACACTGGGTGCACTTTTGAGAAAAGTGAGTGTTTTTCAGTAGACTATGATTATGACTTTTAACATAAATACTAAAAAGACATTATTGATCATCAGATGCAGGAACACACTGAGCATTTGTGCCAAGTGTGTGGACCAGTTTTGCATTCATGAGCAATTTTGATTGAGGGTTTTTGTGTCCAGGCAGGACTATCTTGAGCTGTCATTGCCCTTCTCCGTGCATGCCGCCAGAAAACGAGCCAGGCATTAAGATGGGCGGCAGGTGGGAGGCAGGTCCAAGGAAAGATCAATGCAATTTGCAAAGTGCCTTCCACACAATTTCAGTGTTGGATTGTTTCCAGCAGGAAGACTGGAAGATACATAGCGAAACAATAAAAGTCATGACTCAACTTAACTTGGCAAAACTCTATGGCTTTTTACCCTCACTGTCAGTGACATGGGCTAACAGAACGCAAATTAAGCTGTGCAGTCTGCATCTCCTGCCTACCTGCCTCCTGCATACAGCAGCAAATACTACTTGTTTAAGGCAAAAAGGCCAGCTATCGAGATATTCTGCTACCGCACTTTTGATACTATCACTTTTGTCCCCTTTTCTACTTCCAGCTATAAATTAATGCTCCACTCCTGCTCTGCACCCAAGAGTAAATCTTTTTTATATCTTACGTTGTCTCCTCAGCTGTAGGGCACAAGGAATTATCTGCAACCATTTTTGGAGCAACATCCCCATCCAATTCTACTGTCTGACTCTTAATTGAGAAAAGCCTACAGGTTCATTGGTAATTAAAGAATAATTTACATTAAGGCAGTTCCTTACGTTGCATTAATGATCATTATTTTCTTTGAAAATGTTATTACTTCGCTGGTGGTGAGTCTTTACCTCACACTCACACTTGGCATGAGGCTAAATCCTTTTGGATAGCTCAGTGACGTTATCTCATAGCACAAGCATCCATTGATTCTGCTTGTCTGACTTTAAATTAATCTAGTTGTCACTCTTAGGTCTATTTCCCTCAGCCCTACTTTGCTTGTACAATGGGAAAACAACAACTCATGCTAAAGAGAAAACAGACACACTGTCAGATTAGGCTTATTTTTTGTTTTTATACGTAAAATCAAACATTTCTCCTGGAGGGTTTGCAGTTTGCTGCTAACAACCCTGACTCCTAGAAATTATGTTTCTGTACAAATAAATTATAACACCAAAAATGTTGTGAAGCAAATGTACGATTGTTGCTTGAACTTTATTGACAAAAACAGGAGAATTGCTGCTAATTAATGCATTTGGGAAGTCACAAATATGTTGATACTAAACATATCAGCACTACATTACCTGTGGTATAGAGCAGTCTCCATTCAGTGTACTGTAGTGGTTATGGGATTATTGACATTTGGTATGTTTTGGCACTCACAGCAATTGGTTAAGGTTAGGAAAAGACTGTAAGTTGCAAAGTGCTGCTTTGAATACCTCCTGTTCCCCTACCTCATGGTTCTAATGCAAATCAGAAATGTGGTTCCATTCGTGGAAATGCTTCAAGAAAACAAAATAAGTTAAAGCTGCAGGTATTAGGATGTCATCTAATTCGTTTTAAGTAAGTGGTAACTTCCACAGCTGAAAAATGAAGCCAATGCAAGTGCCAGAAACTGCAGTTCCTTTAGTGGCCTCTTCAGGCTGGCTCCAGAAGTGAATAAGTCCCCACAGACTCCCATGCGCCATTAAAAAGCATGTTTACAGCCTAGTACAAAAAACAGTTTTGCCCTCAATGAATCGTTTCCCCCTCTTCATAACAACTCTACAGGTTGTAAATTTTTCTACATGGACACTGGAGTTATGGGTGCGGCTGCTTTGACTGACAGTTGCCCCGACACAGGCACCTGGAGTCAACTAATGTCTGCTAGGTCTCAGCCCCCACTGATTGGAGTCACTGAACTGGACCTCGAACCTTTCTGATTAATATTATGGCTTCCTGTGTAGTATTGAGATTGGTACTGAAGTTCAAGGCATTCATCTATACTTAGCACAAAAAGTAAGGAAATTTGTGTTTGGTCGATTATTTCTTTGTTGTAACAATGCTTCTTGCCAATAAATCTCATACCATTGGAAAGCCTTTAAATGGTGCCACACTTGTAAGGAAAATGCATTTGTGGGTTGAGCAGCGGGGGTGAGTAGGTGGGTTGCGCCCATGAAGAAGTTGCCAAACTTCTCTGCCAATGCCAAACAGTTTATTCTGCTACTGACTCTTGTTTGGTGTCGTTCATTGGATTGGATGATTGAAGTCTGAAGAAACAAGATATACTGGTAATTCAACAATTTATTCATTTAACAAACAGGGGCCTCAGTAGCATGTGGAAGAACCATACACAGCCACAACAGCCTGACACCTCCTCCTCATTCTGGTCACCAGCTTGGTCACACACTGCTGTGGCATCTCATTCTTCAAGCAGCATTTGTCGCAAGTCAGCCAATGTGGTTGTGTTGGTCACTCTGGCATGAACAGCATGCCCAAGCTCATCTCACAAGTGTTCAATGGGGTTGGGATGGGGTTAGGACAGCAGGCAGGCCATTCCATCCTCTTTGTCACGGCCCTGGGTTCGGACCCAGCATATTTATGTTTAGGCTTTGTGTTTCTGTATTTGATATGTTCTGGTCGGGGTCTGTTTATCATTTGTGGGGTTTTGTTATTCATTGTTATAATTTACTCTGTGTTCCTGTCTTCCAGCCCTCCGTGTTCCCCATGTTGGTCGAGTCTCCGTGTCTGTGTTTGATGATTTATATTCTTAGAATCTGTTCTGTGTGTTGTATTCAGTTTAGCTTGGTTTCCCTGGTCTCATTATCCCTGATGTGTTCCACCTGTTCCACCCTGCTGTTCCCTATCTCCCTGATTTCCTGGTGTGTGCATTTATTGTCTCAGTCTCCCTTTGTCCTCTGTCGGATCACCCATCATGGTTGTGTGCTCTCCTGTTTCAGTTTCAGTGTTAGTGTTAGTGTTAGTTTCTTGGTGAGATTTTAGCAATAAAGCTGTTTTTTGAGTTTAGTTTTGTCTATGAGTCCTGCATTTGGGTCCTCCTCCTGCCTGCCACATAGCCGTTGTATGACACTCTCCACTCCCAAATTCAGGAGGTAAGCTGTTTGGCATTGACTGAGAAGATTTGACAAGCTCTTCATGGGTGCAACCCACATGCTCAGCTCTGCTGCTCAACCCACAAATGCATTTTCTTTACAAATGTGGCACCATTTAAAGACTTTCCAACGGTATGAGATTTATTGGCAAGAAGCATTGCTACAACAAAGAAATAATCGACCAAACACAAATTTCCTTATTTCTTGTGCTAAGTAAAAATATGGTAAATTTTGTCTCCAAAAACCCAACATGGCAGCAGCCAAAATGCCAATGTTGATGCTTCAAAATGCATACTCCAAAATCAACAGGCTATGTCAAAGTGGTGATGTTTTTTGTTTTTTTTTTGTTGTTGTTTTTTTTTTTTTTTTTTTTTTTTTTTTTTTTTTTTTTTTTTTGTTTTTTTTTTTTTTTAACATAGGTATTTTTTTTGCCAGTGTATAGTTAACATATCACAAGGTGATAGGATATATTAATGTATCAATATTTTGTGCCTCCCCTAGAATCAGAACCTTAAATTACTGTCTCTGATTTCTTTACTTCTGAGCACATAGTTGCTGGTTACTCTGTCAACCGGCAACTGTGAGCTGTCATAAAATTAGTTGAGGTAAACCGACTGACATACTAAGCCAGACGTTTTAGTTTGGTGGTAATGATATTTTTGGCTTTTTTTTATTCAGAGTTTTCTTTAAGTAAAAGTGAAAGGTTGACTTATTATTTGATTTCTTTTTTTTTTTTTTAAAGGTAATTGCATGTAAATGGGGCAACACAGGCAACCTCCAAAAAAAAAGCCACCCAAGATAAGTTTCTTTATATTTGAAGCAGTGCAGTGTGTGTGACTTATTAATGAAAGTGGCTGTTGTACTGGCCTCTTCAATGTAGCCTTCTGGCTCCAGTGCTGATGAAATTTGCCAAACTAAAAAATGCGACTGGCTCAATCTCATATCAAGATAACATGCACTATCGTTATCAAAACAAGTCTGTAGTTATTGACTTGGGTCACTGTTAGCATGGGTTTTAGCACATGTTCCTAATTAGTGCTTAGACAAGCAGCAGCTGCAGCTTTGTCACAGGATGGCAGTCGGGTAGCTCATTTTCAATTGCTAGGTAAGGGTAAACAAGAAAACAAAGGTTGTCACCGAATTAATTTAAGATTAAGATTTCAGGTTTCCACAGTGCTGTATTTCGCTCGCATTTGCAACCAAAAAACTGTAAAATTCTAGATAGATTCATGTACATACATCTAGAAAATCCAACCAAAGAAGCCTCTGTCCTTCCAACAAGAACATTAACAGCAGTCAGGATGAAAGATGTTTAATTTATTATTGAGCTACAACATCTCCTCTATTGCTGAGACACACAACCACACACACAGAGGGGACAGCAAAGTTGTGCCGTGGTTGAGGCGCCCCAGGTAAATTTAAAGATAACATTTTTCTAGATTTATGAACTAGGTCCAGTTCTATTTACTGGAAGTACAAGCAAAACCTTTGCGGTTAAAAAGCCAATTAGAGTCCTTTATCACACCATGTTCAGCAAGCTTAAACACGGAGAAAAGCGATCCTTTCAACTGCTCTCATCTACTGCCAAAACATGTTACACAACAAGTGCTCTTGTTTGGGTAATTTGTTAGGAACAAGCTAAAACGGTATGCAGAAGATCATCATGAGTGAGCCTGCCACTGTGTCAGAATCATCAGTAATGATTATGTTGCACCATAGGAGGGTAATCAGGTAGGTATATCAAGCAGTAACGGTATTGATACTGATATTGATGAAATCCCAGAAATAACCATTCCTACCCAGGACAACGATGAAGCCCTATATGAACCAAATAGAGCTCCGACCATCTTCAGCCTGACTGCTAAAGCATGTGAACATTTGCTTCAGCTAGAACAAAATGGCTTGGTCACATATACTAACTAAAATGAGTACATACTTGGTCATGGGGTTTGTTTACAAGAACAAAACATTATAGTAGGTGTGTGACAACATGATGGAGAATCTGGGAGCTGTCTCAGCTTTCTGCAAAGCAAGATTGATTTATTTTTTTAATTATATTTATTTTTTAAAAATTTTGAACGTCCTTTAATTTAGAGCTATTGCATTGCCAGTGCCTGCGATAAGACAGAGCTAACAATGTGTTAATTAGGTTCACCAAAGTCCAAACCGAGCTTTATTCATATAATTTGACAGCACAAATTGTCCTAATTTCAAAATGTCATTGTTTCAAAATGCTCAGTGGAGCATAGTCAGAGATTCACTTAGCTTTCTTCTCTTGGAGGACAAACAGGGCAACTTTGTGTCGCACTCCTTGGCATTAGAGCTAAAAGGACTAAAGAAAGATGATCTGTATTCTTTGACATTTGACAACTTAGTGTAGCTTTCTCTGTTTTGGAATAATTAGCTTGTCTAATACATTACAAGCTTAAAGAGGAGAAGGACAATTTAGAAGTGAGAAAGACTAAAAAGTCTCTTTGTTTTCCTTGTCATCTTGACTCAACAAGGAAAACAAAAGCAATTTCCTTCATGAAGAGGAAATGCTTGAAAGACATTTGTAATTAATGTGGCATGCCAAGATGTTGGTGTGGGTGGATAAAGAGTGTGCCGGACATATGGATAAAAACCAAAGAAATCAAGAGTTAGGCATTCAAGGACATGTAGTAAATGACTTTTCAAGGCCTCCTTTGAGGTTATTCTTTCTCCTTCTCTTCACTTTGGCCCTTTTGTGTTGTTTTGGAAGATAGCCCCCACTTTCTGTCTGAGTGTCCAATGTTCAGCCATCAGTTGCCATTACTCACTGACCACCTGCTGAAATGGAAAGCAGGGGTGACCTGCAGCGTTATGTGTGGATGTTCATACGAGGCCACCTGCTGAAATGAAAGGACTGGCTACCTGTGAGTGAAAAGAAAAAAAAATGTCAGCATGAGAGTTTGTGTGTTGTATGAGTTTATTAGTTTTGCGAGGGCTAGTCACCCTTTTGAATGAATGGACAAGGTAATAAGCACTTTAGAGAAGGCAGTGGTCCTCAGAAGTATTGTAATGTGGGTGAACGAACACACTTTGGTCCTTTTGTAATAAATTCTCCATGTGTCTCTGATCTTGTCTTCATCCATATAAATGAGTCAGCTCTGTGCTAGATTTCCTGATTTCCATGCGAGAGAACAGATATTAGATAAAGTGGATTTAAAAGCAGCAGATGATTTGAGCAGTGGGGTTAATTTGAATCATCATCAGACAAAGTAACCCTGATCGCCAAGCAGAAAAAATGACTTGACAGGGAGCCTTGGCAGGACCTTGCTTGACTAGGGAAAAAAAAAATAAAAAATTGTGAATGAATATAAGCAACTGTGTGTGGTCATCCACGGATTTTGAGCCAAATGGCTCATCTGCTATCGATTGTGCAGGGCAGGTTGTAGATGAGTAATAACTGAGCTTGAATTTGCAGCTCAACTTCTTTGTGCTTTCTTTGAAACCTTGCTCTTCTTTCCTCCTGTGGATATTTTAGCAATATGGATCTGTACAGGGTAAAGTTAGCAGAGTAAATACAAGTAATGTTTAGCCAGGGAAGAGATCGATAGGCATGTATTGATTAAGCATCAAGTGTGGCCACAAGTAATTTCCTGGTCATGTGTGTGTGGGAAGGTGAATGATTGTTTTTGGTTTTTAAAATGTAATGTTTTTGTTTTGTGTGTGTGTGTGTGTGTGTGTGTGTTGTTTTTTGTTTTTGTTTTTCTTTCAGTCTTTCTACAGTGCTAAACAAGTGAGGAAATGCTGAAATGGAAAGAGAGGGCTGAGTCTCAATATTCTATGTTTGTAGTAGTCTACATGTTCCAGCCTTTTTTCTATACGAGAAGTGGTCACTTTTTAAATTCTGGGGGTATAGGTGGTTTTTCTGTTCATTTTTGCTTTTGCACTCATTTGCTTTCCACACTCAGCTGCTGGATCAAACGGGCACATGGATGCATGCACATAGAGAAGTGTGTGAAGTTTATTGATAATCCAGTGCTTTCCACATGGCGGACAGATGGTTCTTCTAATCTTTCAGACAGACACTGCCTTCTGAGATCTGATCTGATCTTATGATTGCTCTGTGTGTGTGTGTGTGTTTATCCGTGTGTATTTCTATGGTTGAACTCAGTAAATCTATCCTCAGAAGGCCCCAGCTGTTATGTGTGTGTATGTGTCTGTGTGTGTTTGTGGCTGCGTGTGTGTGTGGTCTTTAAGCGTTTTGTTGTGCCTAACTTATTTTCATCCTTGGTAGGTGATAAGTGGTTGAACAGGAATATTATGACATGCTTATATATCTTCTTTTTGCCAGATTCTTGGCCAGATATTAGTATTGCTTTGGTACCCTGAGTATATGAATTAAGTGAATATTTATTTTATCTTTTCCTAAACTGTCTATATTAGAAATTGGAAAAAGGGAGAGTGAGACTGGGTGGCCTTGGGGGGGGGGAAAAAAAAAAAAAACTTTCACATGTGCCAAATAATTCTCTATGTTGGAAAAACCTTGACATGAACATCACAGTCAGAGCCTGTGCTGTGTAGACATGTCTCCCTCTGTTTGTCCAGAAGTCATCTATACAAGGAGCTTGGAGCTTTGAACTTTGCCAAAACTGGAAGGAGGGTGAAAAACAACAACCTCTTTTTCATTCAATGGGGTTGGACCCCTTTTGCCTTCAGAACTGCTTGAATTCTTCGCGGCACAGATTCAACAAGGTGCTGGAAACATTCCTCAGAGATTTTGATCCCTATTGACATGATGGCATCACAAAGTTGCTGCAGATTTGTCGGCTGCACATCCATGATGCAAATCTCCCATTCGACACATCCCAAAGGTGCTCTATAGGGTTGAGATCTGGTGACTGTGGAGGCCATTTGAGTACAGTGAACTCACTGTCATGTTCAAGGAACCAGTTTGAGATGATTTGAGCTTTGTGACATGGCGAGTTATCTTGCTGGAAGCAGCCATCAGAAGACGGGTACACTGTGGTCATAAAAGGATGGACATGGTCAGCAACAATACTCAGGTAGGCTGTGACATTTAAACAATGCTCATTTGGTATTAAGGGGCCCAAGATGTGCCAAGAAAATAGCCCCCACACCATTACACAACCACCAGCAGCCTGAACCATTGATACCACTGATGCTTTCATATTGTTTACACCAAATTCTGAACCTACCATCTGAGTGTTGCAGCAGAAATCGAGACACATTAGATCAGGCATTGTTTTTCCAGTCCTCTACAGTCCAATTTTCGTGAGCCTGTGTGAATTGTAGCCTCAGTTTCCTCTTCTTGGCTGACAGGAGTGGCACCTGGTGTGGTCTTCTGCTGCTGTAGCTCCTGTGTTTTAAGGTTGGGCGTGTTGTGTGTTCAGAGATGCTCTTCTGCATACTTTGGTTGTAATGAGTGGTTAATTGAGTTACTGTTGCCATCCTGTCAGCTTGAAGCAATCTGGGCATTCTTCTCTGACCTTTGACATCAGCAAGGCATTTTCACTCAAAGAACTGCTGCTCACTGGATATTTTCTCATTTTTGTACCATTCTTTGTAAACCCTGGAGATAGTTGTGCAGGAAAAGATCATCAGTTTCTGAAATACTCAGACCAGCCTGGCATCAACAACCATGCCACGTTCAAAGTCACTTAAATCCCCTTTCTTCCTCATTCTGATGCTCAGTTTGAACTTCAGCAGGTCATCTTGACCATGTCTACATGCCTAAATGCGCTGAGTTGCTGCCATGTGATTGGCTGATTAGATATTTGCATTAATGAGCAGTTGAACAGGTGTACCTAATCAAGTTGCCGTGGGTGCATCAATGTAATATTGTTCTTTGATTAAAAATGTGCAGAGGACAGAGTTCATTAAAAAATGCATAAAAATATCTACATTTGCAGGAACTTCAATAAGTCAACTTCGTTGGTAACATTAGTTTTCTGTCACTGTCTCAGAGGTGGCTTTACAGTAAAACAACAACTCTCATCTCTTACCTTCACTTCAAACGGATTTACTTTGAAGCAGGAAGTGTTGAATTATTATCAACAGTAGCTCTAAACATCAGTAATAGTTACATGTGGCATAGGAACTGAGCAGTAACAGAAAACAACAGGACTCCTGCTGTGACATTGCTGTTTGAGTGACAGAATGACTGCTGGCAAATGGTGATAAATAAGAGATAATTATGCAAGAAACGTTTGTCATGTTGCTGAACATTCAGGTGTGGAGCTTCTTTACAAAGTGAGTTAGTATAGCAGAGATGCTCTATCCAATTTATCAGTCACTTTAAGTGCTGAAAGCAACATTGCCCATCTATGTTACTGCACACTTTGCCTGAGTCTCATGGCATTAAGTGCAGTGATACGTTGCTGTGTGACTACTTGCCTCAGTGTAGTGTAAAATTCTAGCAGCATGATTGCCTCAGCTTGATTTAGTTTCTCTGACCTGATATCTGATTAAAGCAACTCAGATGTGTGCAGCAGCTGGATTAGCATATAAAAAGACGTTGACAGGACATCAGATAATTCTGATGCCATCTGTTTTCAATGGAATCTGTTAGGAGTGGGAATGTGTGTGTGTGTGTGTTTTTCTGTGTGTGCCGCCCCCGCTTACCTGCGCTCTATCAGCGTCCTTGCTACTGTTTTAGGCTCGGTGTTTGTTTTTGTACTGGAGCTTTTCCTACCTTTTGTCCCTTTTTTTTAAATTATTATTATTATTTTTTTTTTTCCAAGGGAAGAGCTGTCCTATTGTTAACAGACTATGGACAGAGATATCAATTATTTATAATGAGAAACACTTTAATTGTTCCATTTTGTCATGATTTATTAATTAGGAGGCACATTCTCTGGGATTTAGCTTCAGGTCTACCCCACCTATGTAATGAATTCAGTCACACATGCAAGGAGGCACACTTATTAGTGCATGAACACATACACGTGTCATAGGCAGCTTTTCACTATCAACATGCTTTCAATTGTTCCTTGGGATTACCCATTTAGATGTCTGTAAGTGACAATAAAACAGGTTTTAATAACTTAGTTAATACTGCAGTTTTCTTGTTCAAATAAAAACCTCACTTGGAAAAGATGAGATTGAGAATAGGCAATTTAAATGAGGCAGTTTAAAATGGGTGTGGTATATGATGCTCATAGGAAACCGAAAGGAAAGAAAAGCGTCAGGATATCGACAACATAAGGGTCAACTGAAAAAGTGGTGTATCCCTGCACAAATGACTATTTTTGAAGGGAATGGTGGACAATTGAAAGCCAGGTCTCTGTTTTTGCTTATTATATGCCAAGTCACTGACCTTCTTTTTTATCTCACCTCAAAGTGTTATGGGTTAACTACTCAATTTTGAAAATTAATCAGTGGAAGTAGTGAAGTTCATATAGCCTTTTACTCTTCAGTCAAAGTAATTCTTGTATTTATTTAAACTTTTTTTTGTAGATAGGTTTTTGGCATGATTTTCTCCATTAATCCAGTCATGAGACCCCCTTCACATGTTTTTAACATTTGGTATCCCTTTTTATTATCCATCTTCCTCTGTCTTCAAATCTTAACAAACACTGCAGTCAGGGTTTTAGAGCCACAGTAGATTTTTGGTGTTAAGATTAAAAACAAGATGTTGAAAGCGTGCAGCTCCAAAAACGGACCACCCTGCTTGGTTTCTGTGTTTGGAAATGCACCGTGAACCAGACTAGCAATTTGTATCGGCATGTATTTCAATTTTTTTTAGGTCTACATGCCCTTAGCAGAACAGCCTGTCTAATCACCAGTCTACCTGCCAGCATCGACATTCCCTTTAACGCTCGTCACTAAGCACATCAGCAACCAGCCTGCCTCTGTGTACTGGAGGGTGGAAGCTGTGATTAAGAGCTTTGTGGTATTCGTTTGAATGTGTGGTAGCATTGCAGGTAGAGAGATCAGGTGATGTGTTCAGGGCAAGTCTGGGTTTCAATTAAGAGCATTATAGTGATTATGGTGGAACTGCTAGTACATAGCATGGTTTGTATGTGTGTGCGTGCCAGTGATGCATGTAATTTGTGGAGACACTGCCAATTGAACAAGGTGGTCCACTAAGCTTATCATGTGTTGTGCTTGCCCAGTGTTTAATCCAGATTTCCTTCTTTTTATGCACAAGCAAGATCGGCAAACTGTGTGTATGTGCACTCACCCATCCAAGTTAACTTCACATATGCCATATCTGTTTGTCTTTCTCTTAACACTTTTAAATATACACTCCTACCTACCTCTCACTGAACCCCTTATGTCAAAGTAGTCTCCTCCGTCCATCTCTGTTGCTTTGGTATCGTACTCCTTTTAGACCTTTCTCTCTTTACATTTGCTTGCCTCTTTCCTATTTTCAAATTGTATACCTTACTTTTAAAGGCTGTCTTTTTTTCCCCCTTCTGTCTTTGTCTCCACACTGATCCTGTAATCAGCTGACAACACTGTCTGGGGTTTTGCATTGAAATTACATGCCATGATTCTTGTCTCCTTGTCTTACCCCCTCATTTTCCTCTCATATAATGTCTTGTAATTTTTCTTCTCTTGTCTTCCTTTCCTCTTTTTAAATTTTTTTTTTATTTATTTATTTTTTTTTTATCATATCTATGCCTTCGTCTTTTTATGATAGTTGGAGAGGGAATATAAGAGTGCAAGTGTCAGGGGATGGCAACATCATAAGGGCATGTTATGTGTTTCTGCTTTCTAAGCCACCAGAACACCCCCCATGTTCTCTGTATCAGAAAAAAACGAGTTCTCTGTATCTGGGCTATTTGCATAACATTTGCATATTAACCCCAACTGGCTGCTTTTAGAATGCCAAGAGGCTAAATTCAGTATTTATTACCACGGCCCATAACTAGTTTTCACTTTTCTGGGTGTCATTTGCATCTGATTTGCATGTCCCTTAGCTTGGATCTGGGAATAAGGAGCCAGATGACCTAAATTGTTTCACTTTCACCCAGAAATTAAAAAAAAAAACAGAGGAAGATCTAATTATTACTATTAATCAAATTAGGAGACGTAAATATGTGAAATGGTTATTAATTCCAAAAGCAAGCAAGCAACCTTAATGCATTAAGGCTACCCCCAATAAAATATGAGATTATATGACTAAGAATTATGCATTTCTACATTGTTTTAAGTTCAATTCAATTCAATTTTATTTGTACAGCGCCAAATCACAACAACAGTCGCCTCAAGGCGCTTTATATTTTAGGGTAAAGACCCTACAATATTAGACAGAAAAGACAGGAAACCCCAACAATCAGACGACCCCCTATGAGCAAGCACTTGGCAACAGTGGGAAGGAAAAACTCCCTTTTAACAGGAAGAAACCTCCGGCAGAACCAGGCTCAGGGAGGGGCAGCCATCTGCCGCGACCGGTTGGGGATGAGGGGAAACAGAAGAGAGCAGAGGGAGACAGGACAAAAAGGCACACCTATAGGAGAGAGACAGAGTTAATAA
>VUQI01060519.1:17959-37171 GCA_015106735.1 Paratilapia polleni | reverse complement strand
TTGAAAACCTCTGGAATGTGATCAAGAGGAAGATGGATGGTCACAAACCATCAAACAAAGCTGAGCTGCTTGAATTCTTGCACCAGGAATGGCATAAAGTCACCCAACAGCAATGTGAAAGACTGGTGGAGAGCATGCCAAGACGCATGAAAGCTGTGATTGCAAATCAGGGTTATTCCACCAAATATAGATTTCTGAACACTTCCTAAGTTAAAACATTAGTAATGTGTTGTTTAAAAATGAATATGAACTTGGTTTTTTTGGATTATTTGAGGTCTGAAAACACTGGACCTTTTTTTGGTATTTTGACCATTTTTCATTTTCTGCAACTAAATGCTCTAAATGAAAATATTTGTATTTGGAATTTGGGAGTTATGTTGTCAGTAGTTTATAGAATAAAACAAAACTGTTCATTTTACTCAAACATATACTTATAAATAGCAAAATCAGAGAAACTGATCATTTTGGAGTGGTCTCTTAATTTTTTCCGGAGCTGTATATATATATATATATATATATATGGGTATATATTTGGGGTTTGATCATAAGAAAGGTATTAAGTCTTTCTTTGTACACATTGATACACTAAGATCCCCACCCCAAAAAAATCATGTTTATGTTCAATCTTGATATCTATGGTAGAGTAACTCTACTTTTCAGTTGTGCAGGTGTGATCAAAGATTTCACACCTCCTGAGCCTTTGAGGTTTCCTGAGGCCTCTGAGCGAAGACCTTCAGTGGAAATATACGACTGTGGTGCGTACTAGCATGCCATCATGTGCCTGCACAGTGCACATTGAAAACACAGGAGTTTTTTGGTTTTTTTGGCCACTCTAACACGGTCTTCAAATACCTCTTGCTCTACTCGCCAAGTTTGCCTCACTGTGACTTCACTCGCTTCCTGAAAATGAAGGTAGAGTTGATAGATTACTGTTTTGACACACTGGTGGAGATCCAACACAAGTGCAAAGGGAAATAGCAAATAGCAGCTGCACTGGAAATGTTGGATAATCTTGAACATTAGTTTGGTCAAATTTAAATCTTGTAAGTTTTTTTTTATAGGCCACATGGTTCTCTTGGTCCATACAGAAATATCTCATCTACTATTCACTGGATTGCTATTACAGACATTTATAGAGCCCAGATGAGGAATCCTACTGGCTGTACCCTGACCTTTTATGTAAGAACATCAGCAGGTCAAATGCTTCATTTATCAGGTGAAATATCTACAGCTTAACAATAAATCTTAATGGCTTAGGTAATCGCTTAACTTTCTAGTGCCAGTTGAAATTTGTAGATTAGAAAGAAATCTCTTAACAGCCGTTGTATGGACTGAAGTGAAATCTGTTACTAGAGTTGTTGCTGATCCTCAATTTTCCTTTTTCTCCTAACAGTGTCAAAGGCTTATAACACGAGTCTCTCTGTTGCTGTACTGATCAGAGGAATTACTCCCCAGGTAGATGGCTGATATGACTGGTCACTCAAGAGTTGAAGAGGTTCATTTCTAAATATTTAATTTTTATGAAAAGAAAATTCAGAAAAGCATCTCTAATCTAATCATGATGGGAGCTTTTACATTAAAAAAAAATGTTGATTTTCTTCTATGCACAAATGGGCTGTTGATTGCATGAAGAGCACAAAAATGTCTTTGATAAACAGCTACACTGAATTGGACCATTTTAAGTTTAGTCCTCACCACTCTTTAAGACACTCTGCATATGTCGTGCCATTGAGAGCAGCATACATGCACAGTCTTTCCCATTTTTTAATTCAACAGCTCCTCTCCCTTTCCTGTGAAAGGTTCTGTTTCTCATGAGATGTAGATCAATGCCTGCACCTGCACCAGAGCTTATTTGGTCATTCATAAAGTTTATAGCACAATTTCAAACCAAAAAATGATGGAAATATATTGCAGTCATTTGAAGAAGTAATAAGATGTATCTCCTAATAATTCATTGCTTTGCATATCTGCAGCCGGTAAAGAGGGAAAAGGAATGCAAAGGAGGCACATGGCAAAAGTGAGAATGCTTTTCCTTCTTCTTTATAGTTATTTTACCCAACACAGAATTTAAAAGTTAGGCATGTATTGTGATTGAACAGGTCCATCTTCATGCTAAATCTTCTGTCTTCCAGATGAATAAACAGTCTATATGAAAGCTGTTTGATAAAATTTTTTGTGCATTTCAATATTTCAGAGTTGATTCAATGGATCAAATGATTTGCATAAAGACACACACACACATTCGTGCTCAAAGACAGACACATTTGTCACCAATTATTTGTTGATTTGTGAAGATCAAAATTTTACTGTTTATTGATTTCATCATTTACTAATGTCATAATGTATCCATACTGGAAACCACGCAGCTCGTGTCCTCTCCAGACCACTGGCCATTGGCCTGGCATAGTCGCTCTGCTGATCCTTTGAGAGTGTAGCCCTCGTCGCAGGAAAACCGCACCTTAGCTCCTTGTAAGTAGGTGGTTCCCTCTTTTTTCCCATTATTAGGCGGTGAAAGCCACCCACAGGATACAACTGCAGAGTATGACAATGTGATACCAAGTGATACGTAATAATCAATGGAAAAATTGTTTAAATGCTTTTTTAAGATTTTTACCTGGCTTTAGATCCTCTACAAGAGAAACGTGACTCTGGAAAGACACTCTGGTAGCATTTCCCATTCTTGGACTACGACCTACCAGGATATCATACCTGCAGTACAGAGGCAAGATCAGAAAAATAAAAACTGATCATCAGAAGATGAGATATCATGATTCTTAGTGTATACTGTAATCCTAATGACATCAGTGTGACATCATCAGGGTGTTAGTAGCTCTTCTCATGAACTGAACTTTACGTGCAAAATTAGCAGACCGCCCATTTAATTAATAGCATGTCATTCTACTGAAAATCTAACATTTCCCCACATTTTAAAACATGTGCTTCATAAAAACTCTATTGCATTCAATTTAATAATTACTATAATGAGCAAAAGCAAATCAAAGTTTTCATTCATACCTACAGAAAGAAGAGCCCTCTCCAGAGCATATCGTTGCTGCCTGATTGGTCAGTGGATCATCTGGACTCTCAGGAACAGAAAACACTGGAATAAAACTGGGGTCATGTCTGGGGGCATGGTAATATGTGTCCAGCAGGTATTCTGAATCGTATGTGAACAAGGCAGACTCGTTGGCTACTGCCCCTGTAAGAGAAAAACAGATACACACTTAACACTTTAAACACTTTAAAGGTGGTTTAATTTAAGTCCACAAATACTGTATAAACACATGCTCTTAGCACAAAAAAAACCTAACCTATCACTAATCTATACACAGCATAAAAGATGGAAGTGAAGTCCCATAGCTGTGAAACCACACCTCATTGGCTAAAGACTTATCGGTCACAAGTCATTAGCAAATGAACACCTTGATAATCCTCCTTTGTGAAATTTAGACAGACAGACATATAGATAGATAGATAGATAGATAGATAGATAGATAGGCTGTTGAAAAGAATGCAGGTTTAAGGCACTTCTGCTTCTGTTTATGGTGATATCACGGTGGCAAAGTCCATCCATTTTCTTAACTGCTTATCCAACTTAGGGGCACAGGGAAGTGGAGCCTAGCTGTCATAGGCTGAGAGGATGGGTGCAACTTGGACAGTCCACCAACGACCCTTTAGAATCACCATTCAAGATTACATGCATGTCTTTGAGAGGAATTGGAGAAGAACATGCAAACGGCGCCCAGAAAGGACCCTGCTGAACAGCAGGTTGGAATCTTTAACCTGTGCGGCAACAGTGCTAACCACTCCACCGCTGTATGACTGCTGTTTTGTCTTTTAACCATCTCCAATCTTAGATTTGCCTACTGTTACCCTTCACAAAAATGAAGTACAGATAACCAGTTCACACAGTAAAGTAGTGCTGTACAGTTTTAGTGATTTCATACAGCTGGCCCCGAAGTCGAACAGCTCCTCTGGATTGCTGTAGTTCTGCACAAGCTGCCCATTGCTGAGAACAAGGTCGTCCTTGGCATCACCGTTCATCTTTCCCAACAGTCCAAGAGTGGAGTCTTTAAACTCCTCTGGCAGAAGCACAGTGGTTGTCATGGTTCCCTCTCTCAGTCGGACTTCCACCCCGGCTCCAGAGGGAAACATCACAGTCACATTTGTAGAGGTAGGAGAAAACACAAATGCACCTACAAGAGATTTGAGTAGGAGAGAGGTAGACGAGAACAATAGAATAAAAGACACCCTTTTTGCCATAGTTGGAATGTTTTAAAATTTATTTTTAGTTTTGGCTTCTTTTTTAGAGTGTTGGAAGAAGTACTGAGATCTTTTACTTATATAAAATATAAGATTGGATCAAAAATTAAAGACAGTACCTAATATAAATTTGACTGTTATCCCCTTTAAGGTAGTCTCCTTGAGCCCTTTTTTTAAAATAACTTGCTACATTTGGATCGCTCCCTGCATGCATACTGCATCAAAATGGCAACCTTTCAATGTAAATTTCACATTGGATGAGAGGACAAAGTCGCAGGAGAGCTAAAGGACAGGTGGTGAGCAAATATTGTGTTGGTGTTGCCTTTTCAGTGCACTGCGAGCCAGTGCACATCTGCATGATGGCACGCCACATAGTTGAGGGGATTTGGGCAGACTGTTGTCCCTCATGCGTGAAGACGTTACAGTAGAGCTCAGCACTGATGGGGGGCAATTTCACTGTGCACAACCTTGTACAGTTTGAAAAAAAATGACAAACACACTCCTGGTCAGGCTCTTGATCTGATGTACCTTCTTAATGGTTGGACACTGTGGGCCCTTACAATGAAAACTGTTCTGAAAACAGCTCCCTTTTACCAGTGATCCTAAAGGTTGTTTCAATTTGACACTGAAACTGATGTTTGTTCTCCACACAAGTTTGAGGTCTATGATGAAATTGCAAATGAGCTCCTGCAAGTTGTAAGCACTGGACTTTTAATAGGTAATCCAAATATAGCGGGAGCGCTGTGAGTGATGCAATGCTGCCCAAGGAGACAACCTTGAAGTGGATAACAACCAAATATCAGCTTTTTATAGGCACTCTCTGAACCTTTTGATTGCACCTTGTAAAATCTGTGAATTCAAAATGTTACTGAAGAAAAAGTAAAACTGGATTTTGAGTAAAATGCATTTTAAATGTATGATTTTGAAGAGTAAGTCTACTCCTCAGTAGAAAGCACAATGTCACAAATACGAGGGCCCAAAATTATGCTCACTGCCAACCAAAATGAACAGAGTGAATACAGTTTACATAAAGCTTCCAGTAAAACCAGTTTACTTCATCGTAAGCAATAAGATGAATCAGTCTCTCACCATGCAGGTCCATCCAGGTCTGCTCAGTAAAGGAGAGAGTTTTTTGATTATGCAGCACTTCGAGGCCATTGTGACCACTGATCAACCGCACCTCAATAATGTCAGAAGACGCTTCTCTCATGGCCACAGATGACAACTTTGTTGCTTTGATTGTTCCTAATAGTGGGAGAATTAGGAAAATTAGTTGTTGTAATAGTTTTCTTTCTTCAGTGATAGCATTTGTGGAATTGCTGAGAATGGCAGTCTTTAAAGTTTATTGACTCACCATTCACAGGCTCTGTTCTGCCTTGGATTATAAACTGTTTTTCTGCTGAGGTCACCAAGGTGTATTCCCCTTTGCCATTGAAGGAGTAGCTAACACCATCAAATGTTATGAAGTGGGGGTCTCCGAAGACCACAGCTGACATTAAACACACAAAAAATAAAGACTTTAAAAATGTATCTTATGAAACTTACTGTAACACGAAGGCTGACTCACCTGACTCAGGTGACTTGTAATGCCTGCAGTCACTGGAGGGCCGGTGTTTGAAGTAGTAGTGGCAGTTGTCAGACCAGAGGCAGCAGTAGTAGAAGCTGAGGACATCGTAGACCCAGTGAGACAGTCCGGGGACTCGAGGAGGTTTCTTGTAGGGAGGTGAGCCCCAGTCATGTGCTCGGTCTGGAGTACTACCCCCAATCGAATCTGCTGTCAGGACCTGCGCACCGGTGCTGTCGTAACAACACTGCTGTCCTGCTGCGTACTTGGGACTGGAGATAAATTTCCCAAACAGCAAAAACAGTTACAACAGTGAAATCTGTTGAACACATAAAAGCAGTTTAAACGGGAGACCACAGTCATACCAGTGGGAACACAAGTTTATAATGATATTCAGGATGCATAATATTTACCATGTTTACCCTTTTTGTTTTGAGTGTTATCATTTTTACATGTGCAAATAGATAAATAGGAAATTATCTAATTCTGATTAGTTTTGTGGGTATTTGGTCAAAAATCCAAATGGAAAAATTTCCTACATTACATACAGTGTGATGAGCTTTTTTAAAACTCTGCTATAGTAACTGACTGTCAGGGAATCAAAATTGTCAAATTGTTGTTGCAGTATTTCTGACACCGCAACTACTACTGTAGCATGTATAGCTTGGCCAGAAAGCATATTAAAGTGTTTCTTCACTTTTGTGTTTCCCATATTAAAAAAAAAAAACTCTCCATATGTTATTATTTTTCAATCAGTAAATCAATAAATAGCCTTACTGTAAGGATGCAATGTTAATGATGATGATGTGTGTACCAGATAGCATCATCCTTGACTGACCAATAAAACCTACTGAACCCAAGCACAGTTCCTTTTATCACTATCTTCAACAACCTTGGTAGGGCATCTGGGTTGTAAAATACATTTATCTTTAGCTAAGCTGTTGTGGTTGCAGAAATATATATATATATATATATATAGCTAGTGAAGTTCTTTCTCTTAGCTTTGGCTCTTAGCATGCAATTATATGAATTTAGCAGGGATTTTAATTAAATTTTTTAAACACAGAAGCTGTGTGGTAAGGAAGTACAAAAGATGATCCTGTTTTCCTTATTTTGATAGCTGGCATAACCCATGAGTTCACATTTGCGCTCCTGATTTGTGGTTATTACATAGAAACTACCACAAATGTTTTCAGGTAATGAACCACAGTATCAAATTTATAATAATTTAAATTATTATATGAAAACATCAATCTATATTGCATTATTATTATTAAATGTTTAATTACTAAGTAGTTTTCCACATTATTTCTACTTTCTACATTATTACCCCCAGTTATTACCCTATTATATTAATTTTAGTCTAAGATTACTCAACGAATAACCACAGTTGATACCAAGCTTTTACTTGGTTATTACCTTGATAATTATTACTTGTTATTACATGGTAATTAAATGTATTACATGTTATTGCCACGTTATTTTCACATTATTACCACACTATTACTGTGTTATTACCAAGCTGTAAATAGAGCACTATCAAAAAAACAGGGGGAATGAAAAAGAAAAAAAAAACTTAAAAGAGTACTGTAAAAAGTACAGTGTCTGCAGCCTGCAGATGAGGGAGATTTTGTGGCGTGTGTTCAGTGTTATATCATTTAGAAATTATTGATCAAAACAGATGCTCTACATGTTGAATGCATTAGAGTAGGACTATGGTTAGTAGTTAGTCTACATCAAAACTTAACTAGTGGAGTAATGCATAGTGTTTCGTTACCATTTTTCCACTTACTTTCAGAATGATGCAATGCTACTACTCACTATCAGGCTGTGGTGGTGCCAAATATAAGCATACAAAAAAGTTATGATTTGTTATTTTATTATATGATTTGTTTTAACCCAAAAATTTATATTGTAAAAAAATAAGAATAATAAACCATGTACTGCAAAAATATATGCTGCATATGCTAATATTGCATATGCTTAACCTATGGGCACCAGTCTAAGTGGAGGACTCACCTGGCTTGTATAGCCCTCACACAGTGAACACTCCCAGGATGGTAGGTGCACACACTCCCTTTCTCTATATCACACCCATAGTCAGTCTGAGAAGAAAGATAAAATATCTGTGATCACGTGTTCACTGCAGCTTCTAAAGCATAGCCCATAGATAGCTTATTATTGAACAAATGGAGACATTATATTGCAGTTTGTGAGCGACACTGACTCACTTGACCAATTTTCAATTGTGCAAGCTGAGTTAGTAAATCAACTTTCAGTTTGAAAATAGCTAGTGCTAGTCGCTAACAATTAAAAAATGACTTTACACACAAGCTTAGTGATGGGTAGAGCTGTTGTAACCCAGTCTGGAAGCTTAATTATACTATGAACAATAAAACCACATAGTTTTTTAGTTATATATAAAAACCCTAATTTATAAGGCAATAAGATCTGAAATGTGCAGCTTGCAAGGTTCTCATAAATCCTATAATTCGGAGAGACCTTCTTGACTTTGAACTGATAAGCAGTGACCATTTACAAAAGATGACAGCCACTGACAACCACCATAAACATGTAAAGTAATCACGTTTATCTTGTGTACTAAAAAAGAAGAAAAGATTGCTGATGACCTCTCAGTTCAGTTAATCTGAATTGCTTCTCATGACTGATTTCTCAGTACAGATTGTATTTTTATACCTTTTTTCAAGTCCTTAATTTGTGAAGTAATGGTGCAAGCTGCACAGCACTGTGTAAAGGTTTGTCTTGTGGCCCACTTGCACACATATAAATACAGATATCTCTGCTCCACACTTGTCTTTCAGCCAACTTCTGTCTCACTGAATAGCTGTGCCTGATTAGTCAGTTTGTAATAATGGTGTCTTTATAGTTTTCTTTTTGCATTCACTGTCTTACTTGTTGGATTGTTTTTTATTCTTACGCTAGCTGTTTGAATTCATGTTCATGAGGCAGTAAATAGGTACACTTTTAGTCAGCAAATATTTTCCATATCTCTGTTCCTAATGTGTACAGCCAAGTCTTTATTTTCTGCTCTTCACACTTACATGAAACCTGCCTGTGTCTGCTCTCGCTTGAGCCAGAATGCAGGGACAGTCTATGATCTCACTGAGGAAGTTGGGCAGCTGATTTTCCAGCTTGTCCCATGCTAAACATTTCTCCACGGCCCAACCTGCTGAGTTCTGCCTGAACTTCTCCTCCAGATGCCACGCCAGAGCATGATCCTCAGTCCACGCGGCTTGGACATTCCTAAATATAACCAGTACAGCTGTTAAGTGCTTTTTTATATCCACGAACTGAGTAAATATATTACATGTAATGTAGAAATTACAATTTTCGACCTGAATAATGTTTTTCAAGGCCCAGTGTGCAGGATTTATGGTGTTCTTTTGGCAGAGGTGGAATGTAATATTCATAAATATGATTAATTTGTGTATAATCACACAAACACAAAAATTTGTATATTCATTACTTTAGAAACATCAGACAGGACGGATTCTCTTTAGGGGAGTTCAAGTTTGGAAGGGGAGGGTGAGGCAAAGGGTATTCATTTAGTAAGAATCTGCAACTTCACCCATGTATGCCACTAAATCCCACACACTGGACCTTTAAATACTAATAAATACTGATCTTTGGAGGATGAAAATCCTTGATTATTAATCAACACTAATCTATATACCACAGGGAGTGTTTGTACATACTGCATGCCATCAGGGTAGGTGCTGGGGCTGACGCGTACAGAGCCAAGCTCCCAACTTGAGAAGCCGTTCTCTGCTGGTTTGGGCAAAAAGCTAAAGGAGCCACTGTTGGGCTGATCTTTTGCGAGCGAGTATAAATACTGCCACTCACCCTGCCAGTATTCTGAGTAGGGCTCTCCTACAGAGAAACATTTCTATTAAATTCAATAATTTCTCCAATCAACAGTCATGTGAGTGATAAAGTGTGTATATAGATTTTGACTAACCTGTCTCCCTGTATCCCCAAAGCTCTATATTGACCCTTTCTGCTTTTACTAAAGAGGTATTCCATGTCATCTTAAGAGTGCCTCCAACATTAGGTGTGCCATAGTACTGCCATTTTGTTGAGTTGTCCAGAATCGCCTTGAACACAGAATCTAACTTACCAGTGTGAACTGCCACAGCACATGTGAATCAAATAAATTATGGATTAATGTCATTTCAACAGCAAATGGAAAATGATGTGTTCTAATAACACTTATAAGAGTATCAAGCAGTTATTATACCTGAAAGCCAGGCTCCAGCTCTACCGAATGTCGTGCCGTTATCAGAGGAGATCTGCAAAGGAATCCATCCTGTTTCGTATAACAGAGGGGAGATACAATGGCCTGTACCTTTGTCATCTACATATCCCACTGTATTAATGTTGTTGTTGAACCTGCCATTATAAAACAATGATTAGCAGGCTTCTGATCTGTACTTGAACTGTATATTGTTAACATCATGAACATAGTTGTTCATGAAAGTCCGTTCCTGGCTTTGTCCACTTACCACACTGAAAGCTCTAAAGCTTGAAAAGCTAAAAATGGACCCTCAGTTAAGTATTAAACAAGTATGTTTCACTTAACTGCAATCACTCAGCCAAATGTATAACCAGAGCAGGTACAGGAACACAACAATGTCTTACCTGCATACAATCTGTGAAGTCTTATTGAAACTTGCGTCAAGTATAATAAAATCAGTGCCACCAAAAAGAGACCCAGAATATGGAAAGATTTCCACACAGTACTCTTTATAGTCTGTGCAACAGCTCTCCAGAGATGAACATGTAGTGTGGCATGAACACAAGTCAAATTTTTTCCCACAGTTTCCTTCACATGTTTGTCCTGTCCAAAATAAATAAGGTATGGAGTCTGGTGAGTGCCAACATTTTAAAATGGATACATCAAGCAAAATGTTCTGATCTAACTAATGAATTAAAGTGTTAATTTGGCATATTATTGAATATTATGATGGATTCATAAAAATTTTTTGAGCAGTTTTACATTATTTTTATTGCATATGTATAATTTAAAGTACATAGCCTTTATTCTCATTGTAAATTTACAAATGCAAACCAGCAATTACACATTTCTCAATCAGGTTAATGTATATCATACTGGACACTTACCCAATGTCCTGCAGATACATGAAACCAGAAGGACAAATATTACCGCTGTGAACCTTTGCATTGTGGCAGAGCCAAGCTGTCAGCCAAGATTTCTGCTACACACTCCTGGCTGATACTACACTTTCTTCCCACATTATTATGCTCAGCCTTTTCCTAACCCTTGAACCTTTGATTATCTGTGGGTACAAACATCTGTTTAATCATCAACTTTTTGATAACATTTTCAGCTGAATCCTCACGTGCTTCAACTATCTCTCGCTTCACACCAATCACTTTGAAAGAATTATTATCTGGTTAATGAATTCTGGATTGTATATTACTTATCATAATCATATTTAGATAAAGATACAATGTGTCTCTACATATGGAGATAAAAAGATGCTCTAATGTCTTGGCAAATATTAACTTTCTTTAATAAAATAAAACATGTAAGTCAGTGGTTTTCAGACTGCGGGGTAGGCCTCCCTGGCGGGGCAACGTGCCATTGCAAGAGGGCATGAAACTGAGTTAAATAAATATAATTGATGTAGGGAAAGTAACCAACGAGTTTGCTGATGCTATCTTGTTGATATTTATTTTATATTTATTTTATCTTTAATGATTAATAGAAAAAATTGTGGACTGGGGGCATGACCTCTTTGAATGCCATAGAAATACTGTATCACAGCCTGGAATTAAACTAATTTCAAGGCTTAACAAACTATGTTTTTAATCAGTTTAGATGCAGTCTCCAACCATTGATTGGGAGGATTAAAAACAGAAAATAAAAAGGCTGCATCAGAGTTTTATGCTACTTCAAGCATGCTGACATGCCAGTAATAGCATGCCAGGATCTTGAACCATAGTTCCATGACAGCCAGTTTTAAACATACCAGCATAGCTGTAGAAGTGCTGTAAGGTCATTAGTAGTCCAGCAGGGGGAGTTGCTACCTTTGGAGTTGTCACATTGAAGTGCATTAGTGAGGGAGATGCCTGTGTTTTGTTTTATGTTTGTACTGAACTTCCAAAAAATACAGATGCACAGTCCATTACGGCTCTCCATTCAGTCCCCAAAGTCAAACTGATCCAGCGGTCAACTAGATTAGTTTCTCCAAGATGTGTACTGTTATTATGTGACGACATAGTATGAGAAAACTGGGTTAGCGCGCTGCTTCAGCCTTATCTAGAAGAGATTCACTGATATGATAAGTTAGTAGGCTGTAAATATACTTCAGAACTGAAAGTAGTAACATGCTGTGTGTTCACACTTGTTCTCCTTGATATGAAAAAATGCTGCATGAACGTTTCTGCACAAGTCACTGGAGTTTCCTGAGAGCCTCTTCTGCTAGACTAAACCATAATCTCACAATATTTCCATAACAGGCATGTTTTAATATACAGGTACAACATGGCTAAGATATTATTATTATCTACTATTAATGTTTTCTATGTAGAAATACAGTGTAAATCCATGAATCTGTGCTGTTTGTTCACATAGAGATTATTTCAAGTCCAAAAATCATGAACAAGCAGAGCTGCTGATACTGCTCACTTTCTACAACTAAGGTATTGGCAGCACTTGTATAATAATAGAATATACTGTACTTCACTGCCTAACATTGTCATAAAGATGCAAAAGTAAAAATCAGCTGACTGATACAAGTTGTTGAAAACAGCCACCGAGCAGGATTACAGAGGAAGCATGGCTGTTGATTCAGAACTTGCAACTCTGAGGCTTAAGGAGCACCGTTATCCCACATTAGTGGCATCTTCATCTTGACTTGGTTTTCGTTGATTCCTAAAACAAAGAGAGTTCAGTCAGTTGCTCGTGTCTTCGACAATAAGTTTAAGTTGTTTGAATTCTACACTCACCACCATCAAATGGCCATTCTTTGCCCTGTAGACCATCGACTCCTGACCGCTTTTGAAGTCGACAAAGCCCTCTCTGCCTGGCTGAATGTCAAATCGCACACTGCAAATTTTTAAAAATAATTTCCTATAAAAATTGAATTATATGTGATTTTTACCATTTCCATTTGAAATTACTTATAATCCAGATTCTGTACCTGCCCTGGACCACTTGGATGCAGTTCTGCTTGTTAGCAATAATACTCAGCTTAGTCAAGGCTTCAAACAGGTAGTCACACTGCAGAACTAGATCCCCCTGAAACGACAAATGTCACCAGTAAGTAGGTGTCATGATCTCCCCACCCCCCAACCTACATGGCAGATTGAAATTTAATTTATGGTCTCTCGGACAGTGTTTTTAGATATATTTAATGTCAAAAGTATTGGACCACACCTCTTAGTCTTTGAATTCAGGTGTTTTCAGTCCCATTGCCACAGGTCAAACTTAAACACCTAGCCATGCAGTCTGCCTTTACAAACATTTGTGAAAGAATGGGTCATTCTAAAGTGCTCACTCAATTCGAGTGTGGTACTGTAATAGGATGAGGTCATTGCAACAAGTCAGTTTGTGAAATTGTAACTGTAACTGAGCCACAGCAGCTCAGTGGCAAAGCACGTAAAGTTACAGAGCGGAGTCAATGAGTGCTGAGGCACTGTGTGGCTAAGTCGCCAACGCTCCGCTGACTCATTAATTAGTGTTCCAAACCTCCTCAGGTATTAACATCAGCACCAAAACTGTGCGCCGGGAGCTTCATGGCATGTGTCTCCATGGCCGAGCAGCTCCTGTAGGTGTAATGTGTACACTGTGAAAAAAAAAATTCCGTATAAAAACGGAAAATGCACAGGTAATTTTCTGACAGTAAGTTTTTTATGGAAGTTTCCGTAAATGGTAATATTCAATGTGTGGTTAAAAAATATGGAAAAACATCCATAAAAAAATTAATACAGAAATGTCCTTCATTTTAAAATGGTACATTGTACTGTATTTTTACAGATTTTTTTATTTTATTTTATTTTTTTACTGTGTAGGTGGCCCAGTACTTTTGCTCATATGGTGTATTTTTGTAATCTTACATGTAAAGACTTCAGACTGTAACAAAACCAGTCATTATAAGGAAGTGGTCCAAACTCTTTTTCATTGTCCTTATAGCATGGAGTGATTTTAAAATTTCAGTCAGCATCAGGGTGCTGACAATTAACCTTATCCTCCCACATCCAGCCAAGAACCTTTGTTGCATGTTGTGCTCTCTCCTTTTATTTTCTCTAATCTCTACTGTTGGCTGTAAAATAAAACAATTACTTCCCCAAAAACTTAGTTTATATGAAAATAATCTATATGAGACTAATCTCTCTATTTACTGATGAAAGTTCTCCAAGTGAATATCAATATAAAAGAGGAGTTTTGAATCTAAATAATTTTTTTATTGCTTTGACAGACTGTCTAGAGAACCAAACTGCACAGATATATGCAGTAATGCGGACTGTGTTGTTGTGATAAGTAATATATGAAATATGAAAAAGACTGGAGTGTTTGTCGTTAGGCAGCATCTTGGGTGACAAATTAAAAAATAAATAAATCAGTGTTAAGTGCCTGCATAATCAGCTTCAATGCAACTTGGTACTGACGCTCCAAGTCACTTGTACTATGTTGGTAAACTATTATTCCAAAAGCTTTTCCCTAATTTAGTGTTTTGATGATAGTGGTAGAGACTGTGAAGACCAGATGATTCACATCATTTTCATATTCATCAAACTATTGCGTGAACCCTCATACCCCACTGATGGGGGCATTGTCACCTTGGAAGAGATCACTTCCTTCAGGATACAAATGTTTCATCATAAGATAAAGGTGACCACTTAGAACAGCTTTGTATTGATTTCTATCTAAGAGGACAAATGGACCCAAACCACACCAACATAATGCCCCACTCTACAGCATTATAGATCCTCCACATTCCCTCAGTTTAGGGATCAGGAGTTTGTTTTGTTCCTTTATTTGTCACCCATCATTATATACTGTATAATATTGGAATTTTGAGATGGCTGTGGATAACAATCTAAGATAAATGTACCTTTTGTTTGCTATCATCACATGTGACATGAAGGATCAGGAAGTCGTCACTCAGGTTGCTGACAGACACACCTAAGGAAAAAAAACTGGTTACAATACATCAGTGAATAGTAAGTTTATGTTTTGTTCTCTTTACAGATAACAAAGCTTTCTTTGTCTGATTGCCTCATTCGTTACCTTTCAGAGAGCTGTAATCTATCCGCTGCTTGATCTTTGTCTCTTCCACAAGGTAGGCGGCCTCCTGGGTGAAGATGAGCTGCCGGAGTCGAGGCCTGAACCCGTTCCTGTCATACTTCACCACTGGCACACTGTACTGTGGAGGACAGACACAAAAATCAGAGGAGGTAAAGAAAAAAAAGACAACAGTGCTGACTGATTACTAATATTATAATTTACCTTGATTTTCTCATGTTGAATCATCTGAAGCACTTTGATGTTTATATCTTCTGCACCTTAACAAATAAGAATATTTATCTTTTATAAGAATTATAAAGAATCAGTGAGAACAACAATCAGTTAGCAATGGGTAAGAGTTCGCAGAAACAATAATAGTGGCAGGAAAGCAAGGACATAAATCCATCAAACTGTAACATATTAGCGTTATCTACTCTGTTTTGCATGTAAAATCACAGGAACTGCTGTAATATTAACTACTTCATGCCTGTAAGTACACTTCAAGAAAATAGTATGATGGTCTTACAGATCCTGGTGTCTACAAATGGTCTGCACACACTGAAGGGGTAGCTTTCTTTTTTCCCTTTGAACATGGAGCTGGTCTGTACTTTTAACAGCAGCTGCAAAGAAGATTTTAAAACGGAAGGTATTTTAAGATAAAACTTGGAGATGTGTTGCACAAACTGCTTCCAGAAATAACACAAAAAACTATTCAAACTATATACATGTTGTACATTGACTGGGCCTCCTTCCCACATACGATGGATTGTACCTGTGCTTTCATTTGGGGAGTGATTCCTCGGACATACTTCCTCACCATGTGGCAAATGTAGATCTTCTTCAAGAGCTGAGAAACCTACAAATGAGGAGTGTTGCATGAACTGTATGATGTGATATGACAAAAATGCAGCCACTAAAACTAAAGCATCCCTCACCTCTTGCATTATAGGAGGAGGCGTGAGCCACGAGTCTTTCTCCAGGACTGTTTTGGGAAGGTTTTCTTTCAGTCGCGTGAGGTAGCTGTGCCTCACATACGCCAGGTACTCACTGTTGTCAGTGCAGGCAGGTTGATGTCTATTCATGAAACCTTTAATGAACCTAGAACAAATCAATAGACTGGTAATCCCACAAGAGTTAATAAAAATTCCCCAGTGGCTCTCTCACAGCCGTTGTAACCAGCCCATTAAACTATCAAACATGTCTCACTGTGTTAACTTACTTCTTGATGACCTTGACAGCCCATGCCCTCCTCTCACGTTCCCTCCTAGCCATCAGGCCTCTCCAACAGTTCTCAATCTTAGTGGCTATTTTGATAAGACAAGGCATTACTTGTTTAATATGGTTTAAGCTTAGTAGGAGCTGATAAATTAAAAGACGGTTATGGACCATGAACAAATACTATATTATAAACAAACGTCTTGCCCTATCACTCACCAGCCTCTCTCTGTTTCAGGTAGTCTCCTTTCACCCTGTAGCCTTTGTACTTGGCCTGAATCCTTGTTGCTGCAGTAAAGACAGTCAATAAGATCATGCTCAAAAGATTTGTTGATGTTTATTGCAGAAATAAAAATTTATTTTCAGAGCCATATCACACCTAGCTTATGTTTGCAGACTTGAAAAGCGTCTTCTGTTGCAAACAGAGTTCTAGGGTGGCGGATAAAAATTTTCGTCCTTGAGATAAAGAGACAAACAGCCAGATTTTAAAAATGTATTTTTTCCAGGCTAATCAGCCCCATCATACATCTGACACCCAGCAATTAATACCTCCCTACCTGCCCATCTTGTACTCATCAGGTTTATAGCCCAGGTGTTTGATCAGGCACCGCACACCTTCTGCTGCAGTTCCTTTCCAGTTGGGCCAGGTGTCGGGACACAGAGGCTTATACCTGAGCACAGAAGAAGACCAGCAAAGACAAGAGAATGCTGAAAGTTTTTGCATGAAGACGTTTAACTTAATATGGTGAAAACTAGAGCAGTGGAAACATGCTACCTCTGGAGAAAGATCTCATATTTGCGGCGGTAAGCAAAGCCAGCACGCCTGACCCTCAGATGCTCCATCAGTCCCAGGTATTTCACCTGATGCCTCACCAACACATCATCAAAGTGTCCTGCAGGAGACACCACAACACTAAGAGATCAGGATTCAAAGCAGTATGATGGAGGTGCTGGTTAAGTGTAGGCTGAACAGCTCTAGAGGAACAGCTCTAGAACTACCAGATTTCTGGGACTCAAGGCCTCACCTGGCTGCTTGGCTTCATTGGGTTTAATGCAGCGGACATACCAGGGTTCTTTGGTCATCAGGATCTCAGTCAAGCCCACCAGGCTATTCTTAAACTGGGTCACCACCTGAGAAGTCACAGGAAAGCGGCTGTTTTCTGAGTACTCATAGCATTAAATTATGAAACTGATAAGACACTGAGCTTGTTTATCTTATATTGTCCTTACAGTTTCAGGTCTTTTCTTGCTATCTGGTTCAGTAGAAGGAAAGCAGTGTTTGATGATGGCATTCTTGGACTGTCGCATGACCTAAAGAGAAAGAGAAAACTGTCAGCATCTAAAAGGTCAGACACAATCTAAGAGTTACATGTAAAGGTATCATTTCAGTTCCAATTTGGTGTATTTAGTAGCAGTGGAGAATGTTAGAAGTCACATTGTGGATTAAGAACAAATATTTTATTTTTGTAATGAAATCATCATGATACATCTAAATTACCTCTTTCCCATTTCGATACAAGAGATCATTGTTTTTGTCCAAGAATCCTAAAAGTTTAAAGAACAAAAAGAAGCTTCAAAAGAGTGAAATTATCAGTTGTCACAACACAGCCTTGCTTGCTCTGCAGTAGCATAATATTGTGGTTAATTTTTAACTATGTAGTCAGTTTTCTGGCTTTATGACACCTCTCTGTTTGTGCTACATTTTAGCATTTGTCTGCCATTACAAGGGCTAATTCAAAAAAGACATTGCTAGTGTTTTATCTCTTACCAACAACACAGTATGTAACTTCCCCAGCATAGTGGAGGAGGCGGAAGTCTCCTCTTTGCAGAGTTTTCCTCGTCTTTTGGTCTGCAAGTTTATGCCTGCCGGAAGAGGGCATTAGTGTCGATTTTTATTATATTTATGGTTAGGAAATGTGCTGGTTTGATTGTTGGATTATTTTCCTTGACCACATTAGTTCACAATGTGTGGCTTACGTGACAAAATGAGGGTGACCACCAATCTTGTCCTCCATCTTTTCCAGGAAGGTGAGATCTGTGGCCTCTCCAGGCCGTAAACATTCTTCATCCTGTAGGAGAAGAGCAAGAATTAAGCCATGTTCTAGTTCAGTGGCACAATAAGGGATGTGACGTCTTTCTTTACCAGTAAAGAGATGATTCCTCTGAATTTCTCCTCCACTAGATCACAGATTACCTTGTTGTTGAAATATGGCACTGGTTCCCACTGTGCACAAAAAATAAGAATATGAGGAGTTTACTTTTATACATCAGCTGTCCTAGCAGACACATACATGAAGCAGATTTATTGAATAATATTATTATTACTTCAATTCCTTCCATCCCGTACTCCTCCTGCTCTGATTTCAGGGTCAGCTCAATAAAAAGCTGCTGCAGCTTCTCATTGCAGTAGTTGATGCAAAACTGTTCAAAGCTATGAAAAAGAAATCACAGGTGGCATCAGTATCACACTCCTCATTTCACGCCTTTGCTGTTGTTGTGCATGATCTCACCTGTTTACGTTGAAAACCTCAAACCCGTAGATGTCCAACAGGCCAATCACTGTCTTCCTGGAGGAGTCCTTCATATAAAAATATATTCATATATCAGGATTAGGTTTTTAACACTGAGATTAGGCATGATGTAGACAGACATCTCTGAAGCATTTCAAGCTCATGTGCTAATGTTACTTTGAACCAATAAAATTACACTAGAAGCTAGTTTCGGCTGCTCCCTTGTCACAAGGGTTTGATTTGGGAGAGTTTTACGCTGGATGCCCTTTCTGACGCAACCCCAAAGGGGATTTGTGTCTCCAGCTGGAATCGAACCAGCAACCTTTCACTTGCCAAGCGAACGTCTTAACCACTAGTAACATTCAAACATGATTTACTATTTACTA
>VUQI01060519.1:0-17939 GCA_015106735.1 Paratilapia polleni | reverse complement strand
AGATTAGGCATGATGTAGACAGACATCTCTGAAGCATTTCAAGCTCATGTGCTAATGTTACTTTGAACCAATAAAATTACACTAGAAGCTAGTTTCGGCTGCTCCCTTGTCACAAGGGGTCGCCACAGCTGGTAGCTCCTCATGTTTTGAAAGGTAATTGTGTTATCCACTACACCAAGGAACCAATAAAATTACACTGTGGAGAGAAAATCAGCCCAAAGCCAAAAGACCACCAAATGTTCAAATTAGATGTTTGCAGACTTGCAGTCAAATGACTGCCTCAGGACTGCTGCCCAACCATGTTAGCCCAAATCTCTCCCTCTTTCTGCGAGGATAATAAGGTGGATTGCTTTGCTGCTCACCATGTTAGCTAACGACTCATTGATCTTGTTGACCAGCCAGCTGAAAGTGCGCCCGTAGATGGCTTTGGCAAGGGCATCCCTGGCATATACTGCGTGGTCCACAGAGAAGGGACTGAACACCTTTAAGATAAGAATAATGTAGATTACTAATTACAAATTAACATCACAAGCAAGTTAAACTTGTTTTATTACTTAATGAATAAAGCTACCTCCTCTGATTTGGCTTCAATCTTTCTGTGGGTTAAGCCCTGTTGTAGCACCTGGTTAGGGATCCCCAACAACTGCACGACAAAGGAAAAGCAAAAGCCAAACATATAGCATCAAATTTCTTTGTGATATCATCAGAAAGTTGCATCAAGAGAAACAAATTGTTTATACTGTCTGCAGTTTGTTTGGATTTTACCTTTGACACCCATTGCATCTCCTGGTTGTTGTTAAGAGTGGCGTATCCTCGAGCATCTGACTCAAACTTGATATTACCCAAGTGGAGCACACTGGCAATTATTCCAAAGAGGTTCTGCATTAAATGCAGAGAGAAATTGTATTAATTAAATACCAATAAAATTGTGCATAGTTCCAGCATACAGTGTCAGTGTACAAAGCTTTACTGTACAACCTCACCTCAATATCACTTTCGCTGAAATCTATGACAGACAGGGCTTTCCGCACCGTCTTCCAATCACTTTTATCATTGATAGAGCTGACTTTGGCACAATCCCCCTGCACCAAGTAACGGTAGTGCTTGCAGTTTCTCTCCAGACCAAGCCAGCGGAGCAGATCTTCTTCTCCTCCTTCCACCAGCTGGTAGAAAATGTGGAAGTTTCTTTCGCCGTGGTTCTGATGGACCACACGGGACTTCTCCAGCAGGTAACTGAGGATGTGACCACCAACTGCACCACCCTGAAAAAGAAAGGTAATCCTTAACCTCTAATGAATGCCTATGGTGAAACCTGAAGTCATTGCATTAGCATTGTAAGATGATTAAGATTTGTCAGTCTACCTGGTGGTCAAACTGGATGTCCATGTATTTTCCAAAGCGGCTTGAGTTATCATTCTTCAAGGTTTTGGCATTTCCGAAAGCCTGAAAAATTGAAAACAAAAGAGGCAATAAAATGTGTAATTTTAAAAAACTAGTCAGGGTCTTACACAGCAGAAACTTTAGCACACTGACCTCAAGCACTGGATTGGAAAGAAGCAGCCTGTCACGGACATTGTTGAGGACTTTGGTACTTGGACAGCTGACAGCGTAGAACTGAAGGATTTTCTTAGAGGCCTCCGTTTTGCCAGCGCCACTCTCCCCTGAGATGAGGATGAAGTGGTTGTTGAACTCAGACATCATGGTGCGGAAAGCGTTGTCTGCCAGTGCATAACTGAAAGTACAGTAATAGGTTAGAGACCAGTAAAATCACATTTTTCCTCTTAAGATGAAGCAATTCAGTTATATGTTAACCATGTTCACCACTTCATTTTACCATACTCATATTTACTAATAAACACAAAAAACAATAACTGAGGCTGATTAGTCATACTGTAGCCTATGGTAACTTAACTTTATCCTTTGGGGAATATGTCTTTTACACACTTTATGGCAGTCCATCCAGTGATTGTAGAGGTGATTAAATTCTATCAACCAAATGTCAACTCGTAGGGTCTACAGGTAAAGTCAGGAGATTACCTAAGACAGTAGGATTCATTCATTCTCTAGGAAGCATGAACGTCCATCTATTTTTCCGTTTGTTGAGATATTTCAGTGTGGAAATAGTAGTGACTCAGAGTGGAGCTGCTACTCTTCCACATTGTGGGCGGCTGTGGCTCAGGAGGTTGAGCAAGTCGTCTACTAATCGGAAGGTCAGTGGTTTGATCCCTGGCTTCCCTAGTCTGCATGCCGAAGTATCCTTGGGCAAGATACTGAACCCCACGTTGCCCACTCGGAGTGTGAGTGTGTGTGAATGTTAGTACTTAGCACTTAAGTGTAGATAAAAGTGCTGTATGAATGTATGTGAGACTGGGTGAATGTGGCCTGTAGTGTAAAGTGCTTTGAGTACACAGAAACTGAGTAGAAAAGCGCTATATAAGTACCAGTCCATTTACCATTTACCACATCGAAAGGAGCCAGCTGAGATGGTTCGAGCATCTGACCAGGATGCCTCCTGGGCGCCTCCTAGGTGGGGTGTTTCGGACATGGGAAACACCTCCTCCACCAACCAGGAGGAGGCTACCAGGACACGTTGGAGAGATTATATCTCTCGGCTGGCTTGGGAACACCTCAGTGTCCCCCTGGATGATCTGGAGGAGGTTTGGGCTTCTCTGTTTAGACTGCTGGCCCCATGACCCGGACCCAGATAAGCAGCAGAAAGTGGATGGATGGATGGATGGATGGATGGCTTAGAATTACACATGATTCACGTGGGCTGCTTCAAGTGACTGCGGATGCCAACACAGGCTGCTATAACTTATGCACTGTGTGTATGCACCCATACACTTTATGGAAGCACCTTGCTAACCAAGCTAGTCAGTGTTAGCTGATGCAATAAACTCCACCCTGTCCTCCAAATATGATGAAGTCTGGCTTCAAAAAACCAAGATAACAATGTCCAAAATGCCAAGCTGAAGTTTCAAAACACTACTCCACAAACCACTGATGTCACAGTTGCTACCTACATCTTTTATAGGCTATACAAAAGACATACAAAAACTAAAATCTTACATATGAGGTGGCAGCTCAAAGAAGTTAACTCCCATGTAGGTATCCATTTGCTTCTTGCTGTAGATGTCTAACTCTTTATATGGGTTGACTGACACCAGGAGAGTCCCAATGTAGGTCTGCAGAGAAAGACAAGGAAAATAACTAATGGTCTGCAACTCTTGCAGATTTGATAACGCAGACTGTTTTTCTTGAACATTACATGACATTATGAGAAGACTCCCAGCAATGTGGTGTCCATATATCTTACCACTGATAAGTAATTTTCTTCCTTAGCAAAAGAAATAAGTTCAGTTAATCACTTGTCATGACTCAGTGGGTAGCACTGACCTTTACAGTGCTCACTCTGCAAATGAAAAGAACCAGAGCTGCTGTTTCAGCAACACACTGAGCCCAATTCAGCAGAAGGCAACGCAGCATTAGGACATTGTGGGGTTGAAGGTTGAGGGCATGATGTTTAATTAGAGTAAGAGCAAGAGCCAGGTTAACCTAAGTGACACCACACAGGAAAGACTCACGTAAATTAGATTCTCATGGAACCGTTTCCTCAAGTTGTCCAGGAAAGCAGTCTCACTCGTGTAGGCGTCCAGGAGAACAAAATCCTGGATGCCAACGCGATCCCGGGCTGTCAGGGAGGCCTCCATGTTTCTCAGGATACGGTTACACCGCTCCTCCAGGCTCTAGGCCAAAGGAGGAACACATCAGTGAAATTACAAGAAAACAGGGGTATCACACTCATCTTAATTCAGTTTAATCTCAGCAAAAGCCCTGCACCATAACTGACAAAAAAAACATCTTCAACATTTTCCCATTCTTTTAGTGTCGTACCTATACATTCTGAAAAAGTTCATATTCAATAAACCATTAATTTATGAAACAGATGATAAACAACCTGTGATGTCTTAGGAAAAATAAGTGCAATTTCAGCAATATGTCTCAGTTTTTCATTCAGTCAGTCTACTGTCATTAGAAAGATATTCTATTGTTTGTAAATTAGAGAATCATGTTGGCATGGTTTCTTGGCTTGATCATCTTACTTCAGTGTGGTATACAGGTGGTTAATGTCTTTGTCAGTAAGAAGGCTGTAAAACTAATGAAGATTCAGACCTCTGGGTGATGAAATTACCAGTTGAGACAAACACTCTCAAGATGTGAACTAATCTTAACATCCAACACAATCTTTCCTCCTGCAAAATAGTTAAATGTCCAAAAATTCTGCAACTCTCACATTTTACAATTACATCCAGCTGGCCTGATTGGACCCTTGCTAGGCTGGTTCTGCCCCAAAGGCCATTTGTTTGACACACCCGAAGCCAAACAACAGAACAAAGTGTACTCTACAGATAATGTGTTATTATTAGCCCGTCTATCAAGATGGGCCATATGTCCCACCTTTTTCCTTTGTGTCAGTTTTGTCTTCAGAAATTATCCTGTTTTTGTTGAGGTTTTCATCACTGAAGAACACGTACACACACACTCACACACACATACTTACACATACTTCTTCTCAACCTAGGATATACCATAAATTTCCCAATGGGCAACTCATTTCCCGAATGTTTGTCCCTATATCTGTGACTTGCAGTCAGAGCTGTTTGTGGCCTTGGCTACATCCTCCATGCTCGTGACAAATCTAAATTCAGCCACCACTATCTAATCTGCTTCTGTGTTTTCTGAAGAGCCATCAGTGTTGTTCATGACAGGGACAAAGTGAACACCAAAAAGTCCACCCAATGCTAAGCTAATACTAATGTTAAAAACCTCTTTGAAAAAAAAATCACAAAATAAAGGGAAAAAGTGATATTTTTTAATCTGTATTGCTTTCAGCAATAATTGACAGAAATATAAACTCGATAAAGTCCATAGGTAGCAACATTTATTTTAATATGCATAAATACAGGATATGTTCTGCTACTTAATACAGAATTAATTTTCTGCCACGTAAAACGATCAGCATTGCAATGCACTTTAATTACGGTGCTGCTATGAAAGAGCAGTCCAGTACTATGCTTCAGTAGTTCAGCTCTCATCACTGCCAAGTTGACCTGTCACCAAGTCAAAGTAACTGACACTGACAGCTCAATCTCCAGTGATACAAGCTGTTCTGATCTACTGACCCAGCAGAAATTCACAGCAACACAATCACAATAAATCCTTTCCTGAAAGCCACGAGTAATTATTTGATCATCAAAGCAGAAGAATAACTGTATAAAGTCACCTACCATTAAGACCCTGAGCGTGTGTGCCTCCAGGTAGCTTTTCTGAACTGAACTGAACATCTGGGTTTTAGTGAAGGGAACACAGGAAACTCTGATAGATTACAGTCTCTACTTCCTTCAGTAGGAAACCATCAATAATGTAGTGAGTGTGCAACAAAGGAAGTAAATGTCATTCTAAATATGTATCTGTGCGTGGGGGGCATGTGTAGATAGATACAACATGGGTGACAAATTAAAGGAAAGACTTAAACCCTTGACCCCTACAGCATCAGGATCCAGTGGCGCTGTTATGCTGTGGGGGGCATTTTGCTGACATGGTTTGGGTCCACTTGTCCTCTTGGAGAGAAGGGTCACTTTTATCTTATGATGAAACATTTTTAGTCTCTTTTAGGATGTTGATGAGTGTCAACATCATGTGCATCGTGTGCTATGGCCACAGTCACCAGATCTCAACACAATTCAACGCCTATGTGAGGTTTTAGACAAACATGTTACACAGAAGAAGAAAGAGTTTCCATTCCTGTTAAATTAAAATTAGTCACCTATCCACAAGTTAGATTTTTCCTTACTACATAGAACAAATTTGCATTACTGTGTCCGTACTTTTTCAAAGATTACATCACAAGATTTAGGGATGGCAGAAAAATGGTGAAAACTGCACAAAACCATATTACTTCAACAAAAACAGGGGCATACTAATCACGCTAAACAAAATCCATCCATCCATCCTTCCAACCGCTTGTCCAGTTCAGGGTTGCCGGGGTGCTGTAGGCTATTCCAGCTGTCATAGGTCGAAAGGCGGGGTACACTCTGGACAGGTCGCCAGTCTATTGCAGGGCTAACACACAGAGAGACAGACAATCATTCACACTCACATTCACATCTACAGTAATTTAGAATCACCAGTCAACCTAACATGCATGTCTTCGGACTGTGGGAGGAAGCAGGCATACCTGGATAGAACCCACCCTAAACAAAATAATGAATTTAAAGTTCAAATACTCGTGCTCAGCATCCACATTCTCTTTAATCAAATACTGCAATTTGGTTTCATGAATGGAAAGCATGCTGGAAAACATCCGACGCTATCCAATGAAGAAGAATTATTCTGTATGAAACAACCATGTTACAACCATGTGCAGTCTAACACTATAAACTTTTTTTTATTTTATTTTCTTAAATTGAACTTGTTTTTAAGATAGCTTAAGAAAATTAAGGCAGTTATCAGTTTCACAAAAAGATCTTTTATCAGAGACATGCTTTTGCTTACCATGTAGTACTAGCCTCTGACTTAAGATGGTGATATAAAATATAACAGCAGTAACAGTAAAACCAGAAATTGCAGGGTCAGTCTACTGTAGGCATCTGTGTTATTGGATGTGTCACTGTGCAGCATGCACAGAGCAGAGATTTTCTGTTACTCAAAGGAAATCTGACCTGTGCTGAACACACATCGGATAGGAAAACCACACTATTCTGTAAAAGAGGATGGACAAAACCAAAGAGACAACAGATAACAGGTTGGATTTCTTGGCAACACTCTCATCTGATTTAAACTGGCCGGTAAGACAATGACATGAGCGTAAATGAACAACACACAGTCAAGCAGGATATGAAATATGAATTGAGCACCTACAGTAAACATCACATTTGGACAGGAAAGTTTATCTGACTGGGAGACTATCACCCGAGAGGGTGCTCCATTGTCCCTGTCTATCCAGTATGGTGCAGGATCCTGTTACACAGCCACAAAGTGGCAGTTAGGCTCCTGAAAGAGATAGCGCTCCTCGTGGGCCATTGACTGACACTATGCATCACCCAGGGCAACACACATTTAAGGGGCTGCAGGTGTCTAGAGAAACCTGACCTTGAACAGGCCTCCCCCACACCAGTCAAGTACTGTACCTCCTCTGCTGGTACTGTTTCACAAGCATACAGTGAGAAGCTACAGACAGATTGCTCTCTTTGGATACATACTTGCATCCCTGGAAAATAAAGATTTTGCAAAAAATTGTTTGTTGTGTTGCGATGTCCACTATTTACTCTCTTTTTAACAATCAGTCTTTTTTGAGTCTTATTGCTGTATTTTTCGTTTGTCCATGACTTCAGACAACATTGCATTGCTAGTTTACAGAAAAAGAGAAGAAAGGAAGCTCTGCATGGCTCTGATGGCTTACCTGGCAGTTGCTCTTAAGTGGTGCAGCTGGTAGCATATTTATTATACAGTATATAGTTATTCTCGCACAACTAAATATTTTGTAGGTTTTCCTGGATTTTGCTCAACAATGCATTACTTTGGCACTATATGGAGACCTGTCCAAACCACATGTTACACTTGTCTAATTGTCACCTTAACATTAAAACAAGTCTTTAAATGAAGTGATGTCTATGTCTTGACAACATGATAAATACAGATACACAGACACACGCACAGACACACATACAGCACACTGTTTTTGAAACCCATTTTAGACATTTTCTGAGGGAAATATCTACGTCTTAAGACACTAAATACTCCACTATTTTCACCAGCTAATTGCTAATATTTAGTGTCTGTTATTTGGTGCTGAGAAAGTCATGTGAAGTGTGTTTAGAGGTTTTCGCATACACACAAAAACCAAAAAACTGTCACCTGCTTCAGCTGCTGAAAAGTATCTGTGCAAGTAAAACTTTTTATATTACACAGTCTTGTGATATACTGAAATGATAAAAATAACGCATCTTTGGCCCCAAGAGAGAGACCAGATTTTCCTTTTATTGTCTCATTTTACTTCTAATGAACATATGCATCAGAAAGATGCTGCAATAATATAAAAACTATATACTAATAGTGACTTTGGCACAACCACAGCCAAGGTATTTACACAAACTTGTCATTTACCTCCTTTACTTCCAAAGCCCTATGCGTCATTGTTGGGTCAGTCTTATGTGATGAACCTGATAAATCCAAATGACTCCGAACTTCCGTCCACAGGCATATAAGTCGGGGCAGACACAGCCCACGACAGCAGTTTTAGTAATTGAGGAGTTCTCCCATGGTGGAGCCTCTTCAAGTCAGCATAGGTATGTAACCAATAATCTATTCTCTCCTTTGATGCTCACTGGTCCCTAATCCAAATACTGGCTTGGAACTGGCCTGGTACCAGAGCCTGGGACAGAGTGGTTTAAGAGGTTGAGGAGGAGGGTGACACTGCTGCTTCCTGCTGGGCTGGAGTCCTTGCATTGTTGGTAATGAGGCAGTAATGAGCTGCCTGGCTATGGAAGCACTGCTGCTTAAACATTCATGGAGCAGGCAGCAGACATTCATTCAGCGCTTCACTGGAGTGTTGAACAGCTATGCTGTTTGTTTAAGGAAGAGAGCGTATGCGTGTAGGTGTGTGTGTGTGTGTGTGTGTGTGTGTGTGTGCAGCTATGTAATACAAGGATGTAGTAACTTAATCCACCCAAAGACCCCTTCTCACCCTCCTCGCCACAAAATTACAGCACAGGTATTCGATTACTGATCTTTGATTAGGCAGATGCATTTCAAACTAATTGCTGGCTGCTCAATAGAGAGAGGATGGTCACACCTGTTTGGAAAAAGTTTTTAAGTTACACTTAAAAATTTAAAATTGACTTCAACTGATTATGTAAAATATTGGATATAGTTACAGTTTTATGCCAACTGTTTGCTGTTGAAAAAAATGTTGTAGCTAAGTGATGCAAAATCAAATTTTTTTTAATTGAATTTTTACTAAATATTTTAACTTGTTCACATCCATCAGATTGCCACCTTTTTGTTTATGGTAAGGGGTAGAGTTAATTTAACATTCACCCCTTTTTTATAGAAAAGCCTTTAACAGGCTGCCAGGAAGCTGGTGTAATTTATTTTAATTTGTGCAGCAGAGAGCTGACTGGAAATTACCAGCGAGAGATGATATTGGAACTTAAACCAACAAACATCCCCAAACTTTCCGATACATTGTTCAGTTTTATCAATGGAGATTGCATCTGGTGCTTCGATGTCTTCTTTTTCTTGCGGTTCACCTGGCTCGGTTGTGACACACGTAACATTGCCCTCTCATTCATTCTCTTTAAAATTTAACATTGCTTCCTGAAGGATCAACAAAGGCATCTTACATTACTGCCTCAAGATTGGAGGAAACACACAGTGACATAAGAGAGCATTATGGAAAAATGGTCATTAACATAATTTAATCCATTATGCAACGACTGAGGGATTTCTGGGATCTACTCAGTCTTTAAAGAGAACCACTAATATACTGGATTGGACTGTGTAAAGATGGCCATATCTTATGGAAAAATGAATTTGACCGCTGGATTTGGCTTACACTCCCTTGGCATTTTTAAAATCTTTCACACCAGTGTCATATTTGAGTTATAAAAGAATCTGTTTTTTCAGAGTGTCTTCTTCGGGTCACTTTCATTCATAGCCTCTCCTCAGCACGGAACCAAGGTGATAATTCAGTATCATTATGATGTTGTTTCTAAAGATTGAAAGATATGTGACTAATAGTCCTCAACACACTGTTTGTCCAAATAAATATTCACAGGTTCACTTTGTCCCAAACAATTAAATGTTCAGCTAATTCCTTATTCATGTAAGCAAACGCGTTGCTGCCAGCAGGGCAGGACTCTGAAGGCTAAAACTAGCTGTAAGGTTACTGGTTTCACAAGTTTTGCATTCAGTGAACAAGTCACACAATAAAAGATTTACAGCGAACTGTTTAAGAGATTTCGACATGCAGTCAGTTAAGTGTACTAAACTTCATTCATTCATTCATTCATTGATCTGAAATATTTTGTTTTGTTGTAGAATTCAAATCTTACCTTTGAGTCCATGTCGCGTTTCTTTGTGCAAATCAGAAAATCTCTGCTGAGGTTTTGTACTGTTCTACGTGAGCCTGACTACCCAGCTGATGAGGGGACACAGTGACTTGCTGTATATTCTACCTGCATACTGTATTTATGACCATCCTATAATGCAGCAGCCTCAGCATGTCCTCACAGTGTCCTACTTTTCTACAGCTTTTATTTTCAGGTTGGCCTTATTAACTTACAAGGGTACTGAGAAAGACTAAGCTACTCCCAACAGCCCAAACTATTAAAGTTGGTGTCTTTTACCTTTAACTGAGTAACTTCAAGTTTTACAAGCACTGTAATATTTTTATATATATGCAACATCTCAGCATCAAAGGACTGTAAGTATTTCCTGAATATTTCCGTTTCAGTATAGTTATTTTATACAACTAATCAGAGGGGGGATACTCCACTTTCATCTGTACTCAACAGGCAACCCAGGGTCAGAGGAGCAGAAGGTCTCACAAGTAGTCAGAGCTTCAGCATGACCTTAGGGAGGCTCTACAGGAAGTAGCAGACTAATAAAAAAAAAATGGGCTTCTGGAAATAAAATAGCCTTTGTACAGCATTATTTGACATGATTACAGTCCGAGTGAAAGCAGCCTTTTCATAGGTGACCGGTTTTTGAGCGGCAGGATGAGAGCACAACCTGCTGTCAGCCACAGGTTATAACAGACCCTCAGCTACTAATGACCGAAGCACGGTGCTGCTTGTTGTAGGCTGCATGATGCCACCTGCCTCTTGCTGAAACAAAGCAAGTCTTTGCTCATCTTCCACCACATGTTTTAGCTCTAATTCTTTCAGCACAATAAAGAATTAGCTGTTATGATTTTATCCGTTTTTGCAACCTGTCCACTCACTCCAGGGGCTGTACCACCAAGCGAGATTAGCATCGCGATAACAGGAAGCTGCAAGGCCAGTCTGCTCTGAAGCAGGTTAACCTGCTCAGTGCCAACCAATCAGGAAACAAGGAGCCACGGTCCCACAGAATCAGATTACACTACAGTGACAAAAAATAGACACCTTTTTAAAACTCAATAACCAAATAGTGACGGTATAAGCTAAATTTGAAATACACAAAGATTCTTTCATTTCCAACAAAATTTCTGGCTGATGCTTTTTCTTTTTTTCTTTTCTTTTCTGTTTTAATTTAATTACAGTTTAGTGTAACAAATTAGGCTTCGTGATGACCCTCTTCTGTCTTTTATTTTTGAAAAAAATATCAGCACACATAAATATTTCCCATAATAATTAAGGCAACTTTTCGGTGTGATTATCAGTCTTCAAACATGCGCATCACAAATGCATAAGGGTGGGGGTGGGGGGGCAACAAATAAAAAAAGAAATTGTTACTTTACACTTAAACTTCTGTAATATCCCGTTCAGCTCCTTTGATAGTCTATTTGAAATACTCTAAATAGGTTAGCGTCTTATTCAGTTCTAATTGTGTGATAGTGTTTCATTTCTGATCAGGAGACAATTTAACCTGACTTCTCAGACTTCGCCGAAACGCCTTCGTGGTACACTTTTTTGCTTCCTGGTCTAACCCCTCCCCTTTCTGCTCTGCAGGTATTGTTCTCTTATTGGGTGTCTCCCAGAAACCTGAAGTGACTGCTCCAGCAGGTTTGTCCACAAGTCACCTGTGTGTTATGAGCTGTAACTCACTGCTCTCCATGACGCGAAAATGGACAACTGGACCAAACAAACTAACATCACTTACAAGCGATGGAGAAACTCAGAACAGTGGTAAATTTAAAAAAAACAAAAAACAAAACGTCTTTTTGTAATGTCTTCAAACTTGTGTGATCCTGAAAGGTAATATTGGCTGTTTCAAGCAAACAAATCAGACCTGCTGCGTTTACATACCAGAGTGTAGCCACAGGGCTAAGTGTGTCATCGTGTAGGTTTATTTAACGATAAACTTTGATGCGTTTTAAAGGCAAACTTGTTTTTCTTCTTGTGTGCTGTTACTTAGGGGTGATGAAGAATTTGTGGGTCAGACTGATGAGGACCAGGGAACAGACACTGAGATCTGCACAGTAACTTCAGCAAGAGTTGACTCTGGGGCCACACAGTCTGCATCCAGCTCTGGATCTAATAAAACTGAGGGTTTGTACAGCATTGTTGCTATTTTGTTGTAATTGCTGTGTTTGGAATGGTGAAAAATACACATCCTCAAAGTAAGAAAGGGTTTAGAAAGTGTAAGCATATAAAGATCCACTGTAGCAGACTAAAGTCAATGTGGAATGTGGTTTAATTACAAATAAAAGTGCAACTGTTGGTAGTAAGATGCATGTAAGTAAAATAACTCATCTTATACAGGCCATGTCCTGTTATTAATTAGCCTATAATATATAAACAGAAGTTCTGCTGTGGTTGAATCTGTTAAGTTATATTTTGTGTGTTCAGTTTTGACGAGGAAATTAAGTGCATCAGTGACAAAAAAGTAGTGGAGTAAAAAGTTAAGGGAATTAAGGAAGGAAGTAATGCACTACTGTATTTCATTAATCCACAGTTCATCATACTGTGATCTAGCAATGCAAAGACAGAAAGACAAATGCAGTATTTTGCTTCAACTTCAACTCTGCTGAACTTTCCTAACATTGTCGAGTAGCACTGGTGTCACCAGCCACCTCAATACTCATTAAAAAAAGATACACTCACTGGCTACTTTTATTAGTTGCACCTTGCTAGGTTGGACCCTGTTTTGCCTTCAGAAATGGTTCAAGTCTTTGTTGCATGGATTCAACAAGATGCTGGAAACATTCCTCAGGGATTTTGGTCCATATTGATATTGACATGATAGCATCACACAGTTGCTGCAGATTTGTCGGCTACACATCCATGATGTGAATCTCCCATTCCATCACATTCCAAAGGTGCTCTACTGGATTGAAATCTGGTGATTGTGGAGGCCATTTGAGCACAGTGAACTCACTGTCATGTTCAAGAAGCCACTTTGTGAGATGATTTCAGCTTTGTGACATGGAGTGTTATCCTGCTGGAAGAAGATGTGTACACTGTGGTCATAAAGGCATGGACATAGCAACAATACTCAGGTAGGCTGCGATGTTTAAGCCATGCTCTGTTGGTACTAAGGGGCCCAAAGTGTGTGAAGAAAATATCCTCCACACCATTACACCACCACCAGCAGCCTGAACTGTTGATACAAGGCAGAATGGATCCATGCGTCAAATTCTGATCCAACCTTCCAAATGTTGCAGCAGAATTCGAGACTCATCAGACCAGGCAACATTTTTCCAGTCTTCTATTGTCCAGTTTTGGTGAGCTGGTGTGAAATGCAGCCTCAGTTTCCTGTTCTTAGCTGACAGGAGTGGCACCCAATGTGGTCTTTTGCTGCTGTAGCCCATCTGCTTCAAGGTTTGACATATTGTGCATTCAGAGATGCTCTTCTGCATACCTTGGTTGTAACCAGTGGTTATTTGAGTTACTGTTGCCTTCCTATCAGCTCGAAGCAGTCTGGCCTCTGACCTCTGGCATTAACAAGGCATTTTGGCTCAGAGAACTGCCACTCACTGGATATTTTCTCTTTTTTGGACCATTCTCTATAAACCCTAGAGATGGTTTTGTGGGAAAATCCCAGTAGATCAGCAGTTTCTGAAATACTCAGAGCAGCACCAACAACCATGCCTTGTTCAAAGTCACTTAAATCACCTTTCTTCCCCATTCTGATGCTCAGTTTGAACTTCAGCAGGTCGTCTACATGCCTAAATATAGACATGATTTACATTTAGTTGCTGCAATTCGATTGGCTGATTTGATATTTGCATTAACAAGCAGTTGAAGAGGTGTACCTAATAAAGTGACTGATGAGTGTATATATACAGTATAAGCCAGTCTAAATTTACCCTCATAAACAGACACATTAGAAAGACTAACTAAATTATTTTCCTGTGTATCCCCTAATCCTAACCTGGCTTTTTAAATTGGTGCACAGTCATAAAGACTTGATATTAATGACATTAATCTATGTTTGTTTTGCTTCTTTAGTGATTATGCAGACATTTATTTACAGATGACAGTGAATGTGCAGTGACTGATCCGTTTCTTTTACAGAAACCTTTACAGTGGATGATGCATTAGAGGCAATCGGCTTTGGAAAGTTTCAGTGGAAAATCTCTTTCCTCACTGGACTGTCATGGGTAATAATCCTAAAATATGCAGAAACAACTTTCTCTCTGATGTGGTGATACTTTTTCTCAGTGGTCGTTCTGCCTCAGGTAGCAGATGCCATGGAGATGATGATCCTCAGCATCTTGGGGCCGCAGCTACACTGCGAATGGAGGCTACCCAGCTTTAAGGTGGCACTTATAACATCGGTAAAGTCCCTGTTGGTGCTATACTACAGATATTTGATTATGTAATGTGTGCTAATGTGTTCACTCAGCACTTTTACTTTTTCTTTTTTTTTTTTGCATCAGGTGGTCTTTGTCGGGATGGGGATCAGTTCACCTTTATGGGGGAAAGTGTCTGACAAGTTCGGCAGAAGTGTAGTGAGTCTCATGTCTTTGTTTCTCATATATGATTTCATGATTTTTGTAAATTATCTTATGTATTTCCTGTATATGTTTCTGTGTTAACAGGGTTTGACGATTTGTATGTGCTGGACTTTGTACTATGGCCTGCTGAGTGCCTTCGCTCCAGTGTACGGCTGGCTCTTGTTCCTGCGGAGCCTCGTAGGCTTTGGTATCGGAGGAGCTCCTCAGTCGTAAGTTTACTTGCTTCATACATAATGAGGTACATTAATATTTCATTAATGAGCAATATGCAAGAAAATATTTGCATCAAACAATAAACATTTAATCTTGTTTTAGGGTGACACTGTACTCAGAATTTCTTCCAGTGAAGGCGAGAGGCATCTGCATCATGCTGATTGCGGTACTGTGGTCATTTTGACAAGAATCTCAATCCAGTCCATTGTGCTGCATTTAATCATCCTGCCTGATATGTTTGTCTGCATCAGGCATTCTGGGCAATAGGTGCTGTGTTTGAGGTCCTCCTGGCCTTGTGGGTAATGCCTACTCTGGGCTGGAGGTGGCTGCTCGGCTTGTCCACGATACCACTGGCAATCTTTGTTTGCTTCAGCTTTGTAAGTATGTTGGTGATGAATAGAGATCCCTTCAAGTGGAAAAAAAAAAAAGAAACAGTGACAGTCAATCAGCTCAGTTTTCTGTGTTACACAGTGGCTGCCTGAGAGTCCTCGTTTTGATGTGCTGACAGGAAGAAGGGAAAAGGCAGAGGCAACTTTATTGTGCATTGCTAAAGAGAATGGCAAGACCTTGCCTCAAGGGAAGATGATCGCTTATAATCAGGTGGAGTAAAGATGAATTATTTTTTTTCTGAATGTGGAAACTAAAATATGCCCAATACAGTGCTTAATTCATTCATATTAAAATGTCCATGTCTTTTTAATTACGCAGAATGAACGTGGACAGATCAAAGATCTCTTCACTCCTGAGTACTGCAGCACTACTCTGCTCCTGTGGTTTATATGGTTAGCTTAAGTGACACAATCTCTGCTTTTTCTTTTCTTTAAACTTTCTCTTTGACCAAGGTTTATTTTTAAATCAATGATTACCAGCTCGGCAAAGCAGGGAGCTAGTTTGTAAAGCTAAAGGTTCAGTGTGTGTCAGTTGGTTTATGGTAATCTGACTAAGTGCAAATTTGTTTTGGGAGTATCTACCACTGATAAGATTCAGTATATTATGACTTTATCCTGTACAGTATTATATCCTGTACGGTATGATATTTTTGTTGTTGTCGGGCCAAATAGTATTACAGAAGTGGTGACGCCAGGAAAAATACTCTGTGTGGGCTGTATATGATGTGATCCCTAAAGGCAATGCACAGAGAGTGGGAGCAGCAGGAGTCCCATAGCTGATTCATGTATTACATGCTTTATTTTCATGTACTTGACGAACTTATTTTCTAAAACACTGTCTTTTTATTTTATCCAAAGGTTTTCAAATGCCTTCTCCTATTATGGGATTGTCCTGTTGACAACTGAGCTGTTCCAGGCTGGAGATTTGTGCGGGAGTATGTTGCAGCTTCCTGTATGCAGACCTGCTACATTTCTCATAATGTGTCTTTAAATTACAACAAATCCCAAATCCTTCCTTATAGTGACCAAAGGGGCCAAGATTGAATCCAACTGCAGTCTTGAATGTAAATATTTAACATCAGCTGACTACAAAGACCTTTTATGGACGACCTTGGCTGAGTTCCCAGGTAAAACGCTCATTGTTGGCATTCTGTCAGAGGTGTGTTGTGCAATTAAACTGTAAGTTTCACAAGTGTAAGCACACATAGAAAAGTGTCCCATTATTTTCTAATAACTTCCTATCACCTTACCTGGAAGGACTTTTGTGATTTTTATATTGGTTATTCTGTAGAGAAAGCAGCAACCACATAGTGAATTTAAAAGCTATTTTTCGGTTTTCAGAATTTCCCTGAAATAACTGTTTCATTTAAACCTAGGTAAATATTTCTTAATCTTTCATTTACCAGTGCAAATTTAATTTCTTAATGTGTTGAATTGTATGCCTGCATTTAGACAAATTTCCTTTTTTCATGTTTAGATGATCCTGCAGTGTATTGACAGAGGCTCTGAGCTGCAACAGCTTAACAAATAATCAGCTAGAAGATAAAAATTTATTATAAAGAAATTCAGTGAAAATGGTTTTGCAATTTAGGTACCAATAAGAACCATCAATTCAACTGAAATTTAAGTCCAACTGAATCTTGTAGCGTCGTAGAGGATTATAGTAAGAATAGATCATTTAGAAGAGCAGTATTAAATGCAAAAACATGAGCATGCAATGAGGAGCAATGAAGGTGCGAGATAATGGCAGACCATATTCCCAAGAGCGATGAAGACAGGCATACAAGCTTCACTATATTTACTGAGCCTGGACAGGTCACCAATCTGTCACAGGGCTAACACAGAGAGACAGACAACCATTCACGCTCACATTCACGCCCATAGCCAATTTAGAATCATGCATGTCTTTAGACTGTGGGAGGAAACTGAACTTGCACACTCCACAACCAGCCTGGATTCGAACCACAGCACCACCGTGCCTCCCCAGTAATTTGCCAAATGAAATTTATCTTGTATTAATGTAAGACCTAAAGCTAGCATTTGAGCCCATGAAGTCACCTGGAAAGTGTTTACTGTGGTTAGAGAGCAAGGGTGCCTTGGCCTGTTTTCCTGCAGATTTCCATACAACCATAAGTTTGTTTTTTTTTTTGTAACCACAGGAGGCACCCCCTGCTGGCCATTGTAAAGAATGCAGGTTTAATACAATTCCACTTCGCCTTCACTTTTCAGACTTGGAAGTCCAACTTTTATACCCAGTCTACATGCTGATGAAGCCCACTCAAACCACTGCTTGATGGAGCCACCAGATGCACTGCAGTGGCTTTTAGAAGCGTTCCTGAAAAGGCTTTCTGCTTTTCTAAAAATTGTATATTCTTTTGCAGAAGCCATGGCAAGACGTCAGACATGGAGACAGCATTAAAAAAACACAAGTCAATTTTCAAACTAAAGAACCCCGTGCAGACTATACACACTGCCTCTGAAAGATTTTCAGTGTAACTTGAAGCTGGGCAGGTTATAGAGCAAACCGCATTGCAGACATGATATGACAGATGTGCGACCCGTGTAGGGGAATGAGATACAAAAAAGGGTTTTTTGGGAGAATAGCATAGACTGTTGGGTTAGAATTTATCCTCACTATATCTTTAGCTGTTGACTGCAGTTGTTGATTGTTT
>VUQI01060518.1:6132-33969 GCA_015106735.1 Paratilapia polleni | reverse complement strand
TGCAAGCAGGAATGATTTCCTGTGTCGTTCAGTGGTGCATTTAGGTAATCTCAGTCTCTCACTGAACGTGGTCCTGTGACTGACTAGCACGTCATGGAGTGGGTGGAAGGTATTGTCCAGTATTGTCCAGTATTTGTCCAGTATTGTCCTGGACAATACTGGACAAATACTGGACAACTACTTGGACAACATTCGTCTCTCAGACACCACCTTCAGAGAGTCCAGCTCCATCCCCACAATGTTACTGGCCTTTCGGATCAATTTGTTGAGTCTGTTGGCATCAGCAACCCTCAGCCTGCTGCCCCAGCATGCAACGGCATAGAGGATGGCACTGACCACGACAGACTCATAGAAGATCCTGAGCATAGTCCTACGAATGTTAAAAGACCTCAGCCGCCTCAGAAAATAGAGACAGCTCTGGCCCTTACTGTACAGTGCAGTTGTGTTTTTATTATTAACACATAGATGTATTAACACATAATATATGTTAACAGTTATCATATAAGCATCTTTTGACTTGTGCTTATAACAAGGACTTTAATATAAGATGTTACCCAAGCTTTTTTTTTTCCCTCATTGCTTAACAGAAAGATACAGATGATGAAGTTAAAGATCATATTCGTCAGAATCTGCACCTTCGAGAAAAGGTGAGCAGGTCGAAATTAGGTTCTTATCTGTAAGTAGATACTGTCTTCAGTATATTCTTCTTTCTGTGTCTGACTTCCTTTTCTAAAACATACTCCTAGTCTGAGGACCCAGCCGTGAGGTGGCAGCTCAACCTGTACAAGGACATAGTGACGAGGACTGAGGGGCCCCCAGACCCTGAAAAGGTGGTGGATCGTATCCAGAGGATCTCTGCTGCTGTCTTTAACTTGGAGCAGGTCAGGCTCTAACATTTATATGGAAACAATATCAGGTGTAAGTGATAGTTAGGGTGGTATTATTATTACAGTCTGAGTTGTGCATATCTTAGTGTTAAAGTTGCAGGATCTTTGAACATAGTCAACTCAAGTCAAATTTATTTGTACAGCACTATTCAGACACAGGGTAAGTCAGAGGGCTTTACAGAGGGATGCAAAGAGAGTTAAAACATGTAAAACATATGTATACAGGTCATGATATGAAGCATGAACAAACAATCATGATAGAAATATAATAACATTTAGAAGCAAAAAACAATCAAGAGTAGAGTTGTTTTCCATGTTCACAGATGTCAAGTTGTATATATTTGGCATGCTAATGTCTTCTGTAGACGCAATCATCACCACAAATCCAGGTTGTTTCCACTGCAACCTTCCGCTACAACATAGATAAATTTGTTTGTCTGTTTGCAAACATACAAGTAATTCAAATATGCTGCTTAGAACAGAAATTCACTTTAGGTGTTTGTTTTATCCTTTATATTATCTTATCTTATTCCTCCTTTGTGGTACAAAAAAAAAACCAACACGCTCTTTGAATTTTGCATGGGTGACAAATCCTTGAGAGTAAAATTGCTCCTGGCCACTTCACCGTTTCTGACTCCCACTTTACTGTGCTCTCTCTTTTTCCATTGCGAGCAATTGGGTTCAGGATGAGTCAGCAGAATACACTGCTGAAGAAAAACCAATGTGTGCCTGATGAAAAGTTCTAAGCTGTTATTTTTTTCTCTGGTTTGCTTGGTCATTCGAGTGTGCTATTGAATAATCTTACCACTCACTTCTTCTACCCTCATTAGGTGGAGCAACCGCTGAGATCCAAAAAATGTGTATGGCAGAAGTTGCTGTCCAAGCAGAGGAAGCGCGCAGTTGTTGCCTGCTTCCGAATGGCTCCGCTTTATAATCTGCCAAGGTATTACTGCACTCTAACAGTTAAACCAACATTGTTTACACCTCCCGTCTTCGTTTCAAGGTCTCCAAATATTTGAAGCAACTTTATAATGATGAAATCAAGATGACACTCCAGCAGAGGGTAGCACAGACCTTCCTGTGGTACTACTAGCAGATGGAAAATGGTGCAGAAAGTGCCTCTACACACTCTGCCTTCACAGTTTCTTCTTCTTCTGTCTGACTCACTCTCTCTTCCTCGGATCTGACCCTGCATTAATGCGCAGCCTCCCTCAGTTTGTAGGACAAATGTCTAGCCTGCAGCTGTTATCAAAGAGTAGAAAAAAAGGGACACAAGCAATTTCATGCCCTGCTGCTCTGTAACTCAATCACAGGAAGTCGGGCATGGTGCTACAGTAAGGAGGAAAACAATTATGAGGCCCAACCTCGGGGTGGCCATCCTCAATATGTGTTCTGACGATGCCACCCGCCTGCCTGACAGCATGACTCATTTATTCAGAGTTGTTGACAGTGAAATATGCTGCAGCATAGCAAATAATTACTAGGTAGTATTTACAATGCAGGAGCAATGATTGTTTTTCCTTGGATTAATAGATTTGTGTTAGAGGGAAGTGTGTGATAACGGCAGCTCTCCTTAAGTTTGACACATTCAAATGTCATTTTTCTCTTTTGTCTCTCTGTTCAGTCTTTATTCTCTCCTCAGTGTCACATTCTATTGTGCGTCACCCCCTTAGGCACAAAAATAATAATTACTTCCTGAATTCCTACCGACACATTTGGCTGGAGATTATGCATGAGAACACAGACTGTGACAGTCTGCTCTCAATGCTGACGGTAACGTAGTGCTGACCCAATGTTATTACTCTGTGACTTGCTAACCCTCGCTTTCCTCCAGGCCTGATTTCTGCTACATTTTAGCTTTCCTTTTCACTGGTTTTTCCACTGGTTCATATATTTACAGTAATTTAACAAGCCAAATTCAAGAGAATTGGTCTAAACAGTTTGAAATTTTGCCATATTGATTTCTTGGCTGAGTTAGATGAGAAAAATGATACTACTCGTTTGACACCTCTCTGACACAGCTCTCCAATTACTGCACAATCGGTGCAGAAGCAATGGGCTTAAAGTCATTTTCAATGCGAGCTACAAACTGATGCCTGACATTTGTATCTATGTGACGAGGCAAATCAAAATTGAGCTGGCCTCAACTTTTTTTCAGCGCTGCAACAACACTGCAGCAATAAATCCGTTTTCAGGGATGATGTCTTTGAGCATGTGAGCAACACTTCTGTGGCGACTCTCTGACAAAGTAGCTTGCTCTGCTGGTTTTTTTTTTAAACTTTTTTAACTTCCCTCATAGTGTGAATTTATCTATTGGATTCTTGTCTTCACATTGAAGATTTCTCTGCATTTAATAAAATCAAAGTTTAGTAAATAATCTCATCTGGAAACATAGTATCTGCAGATTTAGCACTAGATTAAACAAAAAGAACTGTAAAACCAAAAAAGCAGTATAGCGATTTCCTCAAAGGTGGCCTGTTGGATGTGCCAGTGCTCTAAACTAACCGATATTAACCTCTCCTAAAGGGACTTCTTCCCTCCTTTGCTCTGCTCATCTTTAACCCAGGCTACTCTCCTCTTACCCCTCCCTAGGCATCGCTCTATTAACCTCTTCCTCCTGGCCTATCAGAGAATATGGATAGAAACAGAAGAGTACTCTTTTGAAGAGAAACTAGTGCAGGACCTTGCAGTAAGTACTTGTGCTGTCCCTCGGTGCCCTCATGTCAGTACCCATGTGCTGCGGGGAGCTGAGCGTAGCTCATACCACTCTCTTCTGTCATCCGCAAAGTGGTTTACAGCTAGGCCCATTTATGGTAAGCATGACATCACTGCTGATGTCAGAGCCAGCAAAGTAGTTTGACCACTCTGTCCCATCCAGTAGAGGCAAGAAAGCATCCTGTCAAGATGCTTCGACTTACATTTAAAATTTATGAAAGTCCAGATCCTTTCCTGGACTTTCACTTCCATAAAGCTCCACAATCATGAAATACATTTGTTGCAATGAAAGCAGAAGAAAGACAGAAGCTTATAACATCAAAAAAATGCTTCAGAAATTTGTAGCTTTTTGTGTTGGCTTTATACAATATAGTTAAATAAATGAAACAAATTCCAGTCTAGAATAAGAGGATATTATGAAGACATGTTGGAACAAACTCTACTGTGTTTTTTCTTTTTCTTCTTTTGCCTTTGGTTTTTAAATAATAAAATGAGGATAAATTTTAAATTTGTAGAGATTTTGTTTTTGACATTTTATAATCCATATCTTTTTCATTTAAAAAAAAAAAAATCAAATGAAGTTGGGGTGTAACAGATGAAGAACCTAAAGATTCAGGCAATCAAACAAACATATTTGTAGCAACCTTAGAAACAATAGTTCCAATGTGTCTGATTTTATGAGTGCTTTGAAATAAAATGATACAAGGTATCAAGATATATAAGACAATAAAATGGGCTTGTGGAGAGTCATGCTTAACTCTACTCACCTTTAACGCTGCTAAACGTCATCCCTCGTGTGTGTGCTTGTACCAGCATGTGTGTGGATGTGTCATTTCCGTGCATGTTTGCACGTTTTCTGACTCTCATCGGAGTTAACAGTTGGACCTATTATGCTTTTCCTTCTTTTCTGTCATTTTTTTATATGTGGCTATAGTGGAGAATTCTCATATTAAACATGGCCAAAGTTTCAAATACTGAGCTCAGCAGATGTACAAGTAATCCCTGTGAGCCAAAAGCCCGGGTTCAGATTTTTCAAAGGCTTCTCTAGACTTCTCCCACCCACCTGCTGTTCAGACCTTTTAGTTTGTGAGGGGCAGCCAATCAGAAGAAAAGAGGAGCTTGTTTCACACAGGGATGCGCCAAGTTCCAGTATAAGATAAAAAGGATTGTGAATAATGCAAATCATATGGAGCTGGGAATCAGCATAATGGGTCCCCTTTAATGTTAATGTTAATTTGTACAAAGTGTTGTAATACAGATTTGTTGGTTTAGCAGTTTATATAGCAAATTGCTAAACTTTTAGTATTGAGCTTCAGCTTGACTTGTATGTCTGTGTCCAGAAAATACAGCCTAAAGTGGAGGAAGAGGAGGAGGAGGAGGTCAGAAAGCAGCCAGACCCTCTTCACCAGCTCATTCTGCATTTCAGCCATAACGCTCTGACTGAATGCAGGTAAATATACACTCACTCTCACACACCTGGCCACCTGGCACCAACACAGGTTGCTCCATCTGTGCTACATAATTGTTTTGGCATGCTTCTCGGCTAATAAAGTGAGCAATAAGCTAAACCATCATCGTAATTTACACTACGAAGGAAACAGAAGCAGCTTTTCCATATTTCTCTGTAGTCTTGTTGCTGCAGTGGCTATAAATATGGCTGCCACTTACTTTATTATTTAGAGATTTACAGATGAGGTGCGAAATATGGGCCGTACAAGGTTTACCCAACAGATATTTATCTCCCTCCTTTGTTAGTTCTCTGGACGAGGATCCCTTGTATATTGCCTATGCGGATATGATGGCAAAGGTACCTCATTCATTAAATTGTTCTTGTATGCTATTCAGCAAAAATGTGCAGCTCTGATAGTCTTTTTTTTTTTTCCCAGAGTTGTGCTGAAGGTGAAGAAGAGGAAGGAAAAGACAAAACATTTGAGGTGCTCTTGATTTTCAGGGAATATTGTTCAACATTTAACTTTGTTTTTTTAAATCATATTTACAAGTGGTGCATGTTATAATGTCCTACAGGAAAAGGAAATGGAGAAACAAAAGATGCTGTATCAGCAGGCCAGGCTACATGACCGAGGGGCGGCAGAGATGGTGCTTCAAATGATCAGTGCCAGCAAAGGTAGGGAAACAAGTACTGACCTGTCTATCTTCCTGCAATCACCACATTTAGAACAATGGTCATCTATGATGTGTTTTCATCAGGTCGACTTGGTGTTACTGTAACTGTCACCCTCAAACTGGGCATCTCCATTCTCAACGGAGGGAACATCCTAGTCCAGCAGGTACAGAGCACTCTTCATGCCTTGTTGATGCAGTTAACATCTTAAGTTTTAGTTTTAATTCTGCTTTTATTTTGATGCAGAAAATGCTGGATTATCTCAAGGAAAAAAGAGATGTTGGCTTCTTTAAAAGCTTGTCTGGACTCATGATGTCATGCAGGTAATGGAGCTATTAGTGATAAATACACATTAAACTTGCTTTTTATTTGAATTGCAGTTTAAAGTGGATCAATTAAAACAGTTATCCGGGGGTGGGGTGTGTGTGTGTGTGTGTGTGTTTGTGTGTGTGTGTGTGTGTGTACCATATTTCAGTCTGCATACCATATTTGACAGAAATCTATGTATTTCCTGTTTTTTTTTCTGACCATTTGATGAACAAAAATGAAAGCTGTAAAGAAGCTTTGATAAAATGTGTGAAAATAATTCCTGATCATGCTTCAACTTGCGTTTTGTGACTACAAAAGAAAGTCTGTGCCCCAAGAAGAGAAAAAGATAAGCATGGCGGGTCTAATTAAAACATGCTATTGGCTGCATTATGGGAGGTGTAGAATCCATTGTCTTTGGAGCTTGAGCCATACTTGGGACTAAAATATGTCTGTCCCACTTCCATTTTGACCATTCTACTTTACTGTCCACAACTTAATGGAAACACAGTGATAAATTGTTGGAGGACCTGTTTCAGTATATGTTGCACTATATAAAAGCAATGTATCACAGTTCTGTCACTGTCTTTCCTTCCTGTCAGTGTCCTGGACTTGAATGCTTTTGAAAGGCAAAATAAAGCTGAAGGTCTGGGGATGGTAACTGAAGAGGGATCAAGTAAGTGTGAATAAAAAACTTTGTGAACTGTCTGAGACAGTCCTGCTTGTTTCTTAACAGTGTGAGCAAGGAGACTTTTAATCATGTTGATGTAAAAAGCAATAAACAGCATTTTTGTCAAATGGCAATGTACAGAGACTTAGGAATTTGTAGCTTTATTTGTGCACCTGACAGACCTTTTCCCTTTTCCTTACTCCACCATGGGTGATGTCACCTGTGCTGTAATGTGTTGTGTCTTATTTAGGCTCGTATTGCTGATTTTCTTAAATGATCACAAAACAGTCACAGGCTTAGCGTGACGAAACATATGCTCTTTAGTTTCTTGTTGTACATCTCCATATCATGTGTGTCTTTTGCGTTATGTTGTCATGTCATCATGCAGGTAAACATGTGCTACTGTATGTCTAAGTCCTGTCTGAGCCTCGTCTGCAACTTAAGAACACTCAGTGACGACTGCATTTGCATAAAAGTTCACTTTTTAATCAGAGGTCTTTGTTTAAACTGATGGGTTGCATACAGTATATAAATATGTTTTTATCATACATATTCCAGCTCATTTTCACCTCATAAGCTCAGGCATAAGTGATGGTAACTGCTAGTTTGATACTTGTCTAACCTTTAAACACCTGCCTAATAAGCAGAATGTACTTTAAGACTGGTTACCGCATGTCAGTGTCGCAAATCGGTGTGAGTATGTAAAGATATATCTATAGCCCTATCAGTCTCTCCTGTTCCTACGTCTTCTGATTGAATCTAAATGTCTTCTCCTTTGCTTATGTCTGCTTTTGTTTTGTTTTGTTTGTTTTCTTCTGATCATGTTTTTATGTCATCGGTCGCAGTCAACGTGAGTGAGCGGGGTAAATACATGGTTTAGATTCTACTCATTCTTTGAAATGCTGACGTTTTGATTGCCCCCAGTTCAACTCCCTTCTGCCTCTCCTCATTCCCTACCAGTCCTTCTCTTCCCATTCCTCCCCCTCCCTTATCCTGAATGCAATATAACCACCTTCTTTATCTCTGAACTTAAAGGACCGCATGCATGCTCCTTTGACATCTGGATAGATTGGTCACAGTCAGGTGCCCCAAACTGACTCAAATCTTTCCACTTCTTCTTTTATACGAAATTACTGCTTGTTATTTTGTGGGACCCTTTATGTTTTGTTTGATTTTGGTAATACTAACAAGCGTGTATTAAGCAATAAGTCTCCCAAAGCTTTGTTTGTACTAAACAACAAAGCTTTGCTGGTCTTAAACAGCAAAGCTCAGTCTTATTCCTATTATAAGCCTTATTTTGACTTGTGAAATGATGCACTATACCTTGTATATGTGTGTGTGTGTGTGTGTGTGTGTGTGTGTGTGTGTGTGTTCTCAACCGTCAATATAGTGCACATAACTTTATGCCGTTTGACAACTAAACAGCAGCTTTATGAGGAAGTGAAAGCTATGCAAGTTCTGATGCCTGTACAGACATTAAAAAGATGGGTGTCTGACCTTCCTATCACTGAAAAGGACAGCTAATCTCATTTCCTGTCCTCAGGTTCCAAGGTACTGCAGAATGATGAGTTCACTAAGGATCTTTTTAGGTTTCTGCAGCTTCTCTGTGAGGGCCACAACAACGGTAGGTATATGCTTTTCCAATGAAAGACATGATGCCTCAAGATGCAAATGAACAATAAAAAACCCATTTCTATTTATCATCATTGTCATCTGTTTTAGATTTTCAAAACTTCCTAAGGACTCAGACAGGGAACACAACTACAGTCAACATAATCATCAGTACTGTGGACTACTTGCTAAGACTCCAGGTATCACATTGTTGCATACAGATCTTTAAATGTTCCTTTGAAAAAGTATATATGTAATTAATTTAGGTGTTTCTCTATTAGGAATCCATTAGTGATTTCTACTGGTACTACTCTGGTAAGGATGTTATTGATGAAGCCGGTCAGAGGAACTTCTCCAAAGCACTAGCAGTGGCAAAACAGGTGTTCAACTCTTTAACAGAGTATATACAGGTACATTATCACTTGAAATCTCAACCACAATATCTGAATATTCTTTTTAATGTTCAGAAAGGCTGTTTCTCAGCGTTTGAGAACCTCTTTTTGTCTCCGAATCTGTTTTGTGCTATGTGCTCCAGGGTCCGTGTATAGGGAATCAGCAGAGTCTGGCTCACAGCAGGCTGTGGGATGCAGTGGTGGGCTTCTTGCATGTTTTTGCCAATATGCAGATGAAGTTATCTCAGGTATGCACTTTATATCTGCAATAAAGCAGATTTATCTTTATCTATTTGCCATTGGTGAAAGCTAACTAAAAACATTAGCTTGAGTAGTTAGAGTCCCTGTTGACTAAACTGTTTACTCACAGTGTTTTGCTCATTGTTACTTTGACTGTGAATGCTTTCTGTTTCACACTAGAAGGCTTTTTAAGATCTAATCCCATTATAAATTACATGCTTTAAATTGACTCCACTTAACTGAATATATGATATTCTGGCATTTTTACCTTTAACTGAAAGTGATTTTTTCCATATACAGTACTGTGCAAAAGTCTTGAGCTTGAACTTTACTTTGGATATTGGCTGGTTTTTCACTCATTTTCAGTCCTTGTACCTGACCAATGTACCTTGTACCTTTTTTAAACCACTTAACACTGACTTATGAATCATTCAAGCATAAAAAGGCACCTAACTCAAGGGATGAGGGTCTTCACATAACAGGCAACTTAGCAAAGAACCCATTTTAAATTTATTTTTAGGCACTTTGTTAATAGAAAGTTCTGTTGTAAAAACACATCATTTGTTCCCATTTCTTTAGTTGAATCTAAGAGAAATGCCAAAGATAACACAGTTATCACAAGGTGATTCCCAAAGAACTATTAGCTGAAAACTTTGTATATCTCGGCATAGTGTGTGGTGTGTCCTTAAAGATTTGAGGAAACTGAACAAGGGGAGGACAAAAGACAAAGTGGCAGGCCTAAAAAACTATCTACAGCAGATAAACAGTACGTGAAAGTCATGTCCTTAAGAAATAGGAAAAAATCCAGTAAAGACTTGACACAGGACCTGAGAGATGCATCGAGCCCTTCAGCTGATCCATCTACTGTCTCATCAGAAATGGTCTCTGTGGAAGGGTGGCTGTCAGGAAGCCATTCTTAAGGAAGGGAAATTGAGAGAAAAGGCTGAGGTATGCCGAATTACACAAGAACTGGACTGAAAATCAGTGACAACAGGTCTTATAGAGTGATGAATCCAAATTTGAAATTTTTGGTTCAAATTGTTGTCTGTATGAACCGACTAGGTCAGGATACAGGTGAGTGTCCACAGCCATCTGTAAAACACGGTGGAGGCTCTGCCATGGTTTGGGGCTGCCAGTGGTGTTGGAGATCTTGTCAAAATTGATGGAATTATGAACACAGAAAAGTCAGACTTCCACCATACAATGCCATCTGGAAAGCGTCTGATTGGAAATGGCTTCATTGTTCAGCATGACAATGATCCCAAACACACTGCCAATGCAGTAAAAGCATACCTGGATAGAAAAACACACGGATTGGCCTCCCCAGAGCCCGCCCCTCAGCATTACTGAAGTTAACATCCAAAGATGAGCTATGGAATGTCCTTCAAGAAGCCTGGAGAACTATTCCTGAAGACTATTTAAGGACATTACAAGGAAGCTTGCCTAAGAGAGTTCAGGCTATGTTGAAGAATAAAGGTGGTCATACCAAATGTTGACTTTCAAACTCATTAGAATTGTACAGACTCTGTTTTTGCCTTATATACTGTATTTCCTTTTATGTTTGCACATTTCAGTAAATATTTCCCATTTTCCTACCACCTAGATTTAGAAATTCTAGTAACATTAAACATAGAAAATAGTCTCTATGTATGATTGGCACGTTTACCAGCCTACAATTTCTGCCTGCATAACTATTAGTTAAGTAAAATGACAGACTTTGTTTAAATGCAAGGCTTTTACTTCCAGTGTGGTAATGTTTATATGAAACTGCATATGCTGAAGGAAGTAAACCAGGTGTTTTATCTGTTGCCACTAGAGGTCTCTCCAGGCTCATTAATAACCACAGACTACTGCAATACAATTACATACTGTATGTCAGTCCACTCAGCTACATGATATATGACTCCATCTTTGATATGCCCAATAAGCCACGAGTGGGATGAAATCCAACCACCTAATCTTATCTTGTGGTCATCACAAAGGGCTGGATCTGAAAGCAGAAGCCAGGATGAAGAAGAGCACAGGTGCATCAAAGTACGCTTCAGATTTATGGCACATTGAATACAGAGCCCACAGAGACCCTAAACGAGTCAGTCTGACCTTGCCATCTGTTCCTAGACAGCAAAATAACATCAACCCTGGTAATGATGGATCGATGTTACCTAGAAGGACCTTCTGGGCTGCAGCAGGGGCAATTGGTAGTCCCTACAACATGAACAGCCTTGATCTCTCCAACTCTCTCTACAGCTCAGGGATATTAAAGAGTGTGGCTGTACCCTTACAGTTAGAGCATTAGTGGTCTGTGTGACATATTGTACTGTGTCTCACAGCGTTTCCCCTTTCTACCTTTTTTCTAACAGGACTCCAGTCAGATTGAATTACTAAAGGAGCTGCTGGACCTGCAGAAGGACATGGTCGTCATGATGCTCTCGCTCCTTGAAGGTTTTTCATTTTATGACATCATATAAACTTTGTCAGGAGCAATAGTTACAAGGATATTTATCTGTTCTGCGACTTTCATCGAACAGATTTATTTGCTTGATATAATCAAATGTGTACCACAGCACATTTGCCTAATCTGCACGGGGAGTGTTTTTTGATGTGTTTACTGACAGATTTTACCACTTTTATTTCACAGGCAATGTTGTAAATGGAACTATCGGCAAACAAATGGTGGACACCTTGGTGGAATCTTCCAGTAATGTGGAGATGATCCTGAAATTTTTTGACATGTTCCTCAAGTTGAAAGACTTGACCACTTCAGACAGCTTCAAAGAGTATGACTCGGAAAGCAAAGGGGTCATCTCAAAGAAGGATTTCCAGAAGTCCATGGAGAACCAGAAGCAGTATTCTCAGTCTGAGATCGAGTTTCTTCTCTCCTGTGCTGAGGCTGATGAGAATGACATGTTCAACTATGAGCAGTTTGTGGAGAGGTTTCATGAACCGGCGAAAGACATCGGCTTTAATGTAGCTGTGTTGCTAACCAATCTCTCAGAGCATATGCCTCATGATGCTCGCCTCTCAACTTTCCTGGACCTAGCTGAAAGTGTTCTCAGCTACTTTGAGCCTTATTTGGGTCGTATTGAGATCATGGGTGGAGCCAAGCGCATCGAGAGAGTCTATTTTGAGATCAGTGAGTCGAGTCGCACGCAGTGGGAAAAGCCTCAGGTGAAAGAGTCGAAGCGGCAGTTCATCTTTGATGTGGTCAATGAGGGCGGAGAGAGCGAGAAGATGGAACTGTTTGTCAACTTCTGTGAGGACACCATCTTTGAGATGCAGCTGGCCTCTCAAATTTCCGAGCCAGACCCTGTTGAGCGCCCGGAGGAAGATGAGGATGACAGCCAGAGCATGGTGGAGAACCAGGAAGAGGAAGACGAGGAGAGCAGGATGATGGAGTCTTCCTCAGCATTTACAATTGCATGTATCTCCATGAGAAAGAGCCTTTGTCACTTCCGCCAGCTGTTTACTCTTAAAAGCTTGAGGCGGCAGTACAGGAAATTCAGGAAGATGAGTGTGAGGGAGATGGTGCGAGGCTTCTTCTCCTTCTTCTGGATGATCATCACAGGCCTCTTTCATTTTGTCTACAGCCTAATTTGGGGTTTCTTCCATATCTTGTGGACCACTATGTTTGGGGGTGGCCTCGTCGAAGGGGCTAAGAATATGAAGGTTACAGATATTTTGGGAAACATGCCAGACCCCACTCAGTTTGGGATCCACGGAGATGCGTTAGAAACAGAAAAGATGGAGGCAAATGAAGCATCAGTGTTGGCGGAGATGGGTCAGATGGCTCAGGGGGACGCAGCGGAGGGAGACCTGATGGCTGAGCTGCTCAACATACAGCCAAAGAAGGAGGGCAAACATGGGACTGAGCCAGGTTTGGGGGATGTATCTGAGGTGGTGGTGGGAGATGCTCCATCAATAGCCAGTGCTGTTAAGCAGAAGAAGGCACAGGTAAGTAATTTTGTTCAGAAAGTGGAATAAGAACATCCATTAATTAGTAAAGACTTGATACTTGAATGTTAAAGTAATGTAATCAGTGATTAAAATGCTAATCCACTAATTCTAGATGGCTGCAAAGAAGAGGGCTGCAAATGGAGACTACAAATCTGATACAGAGAAGGGAGAGTGAGTGTAATTTGTTCATTGGTCTACTTCAGTGCAGTTGCAATTAAAATAATTATTTTCATATACTTCTCATGACTGTAGCATCTGTAAGATTTATAGCAGGCTGCTTTCTGATGGCGTTGCTGATTGTGTTTTCCTGTTTTTTTTTATAGTGAACGAATACTTTTTTTTATAAATGGGTTTTAAAGGGGACCTGTTACCTACATTTCCAGTTCCATATTTTTATTCTAAGACGCCGCTAGATTAGCTTTGCATGATTAACAGTTTAAAGAAAAATAATTGTTAGTTATTGTATAGAGGCTTTTATACTGCTCTTCGCTTCATACTCTGAAACTAGCTCATTTAACCTAAAGGCCCTCCTCCTTGAAGGTCTCCTTTCTTCTGATTGGCTGCCTGTCACCTGGCTTCATCAAACAGAATCTAGTGCATGTTAGCCCAAGCTCCCCATTTCAGGCACAGCTAGAACCCGTGATGACCATCAGCACGGCACAGGAGTAGAAAAAAACTTGAATCCAAGCATGTTGAGCAGCCTGAAGCCTGAGCTTCTGGCTGACAGGGATAACTTTTTAAATGCTACCCTCAATATCTGAATTTCTTAGCCACGTATCATATGAGCATGCTGCACTGGGATGATAACACTATATATGTGACAAAAATAGAGAAAAGCACAGTAGGTCCCGTTTAACCATGAAATATGTTAGACATTTAACTGAGGTCCAAGAGCAGGCTCTGGGTGTGCTTGTCCGTTTGTATGCGTGCAGTATCCTAACTCCAAGTGTCTATGAACACAATATACCATTCTGTCACTAATATAAAATTTATGCTTGCAGTTCAGAAGATGGTGAGAAGAAGGACCATGACAAGACTAGAGATGAGGCCCCTCCAGAGTCATCGGTAGAGGAGAAGAAAGCCCCGAAGAAGAGGCTCGGCTTGAAGAAAGAGCCACCGGAGGCTTTCATGGCTAGCTTCTTCGCTGGCTTGGAAGTCTACCAGACTAAGATGCTGGTCAGATAATTCTCTCACATCCGTCTTAAGATCACAGCTGTTACCAGCTTGTTACATTTGAGCACCTTGTAAAAAGATCATTATGATTATATTTTCACAGAACTACCTGGCAAGAAATTTCTACAATCTCCGCTTCTTGGCACTTTTTGTTGCCTTTGCTATCAACTTCATTCTTCTCTTCTACAAAGTAAGTTCGTAGTTAAACTATTATGTTATATACAGTCTAAGGGTGACACATTTTTGTAAAGCATTCTGTTAACTTTTGTGTCATCGTCTTCCAGGTGACCGGTGATTACTCAGATGATGAAGACCCCTGGAACGGTCGAGGCAGAGCTGGGGAGGAGGAAGATGAGGGAGCACTTGAGTATTTCGTTCTGCAGGAGAGCACAGGTTACATGGCGCCAACACTTCGCTGTCTGGCAATACTACACACAATCATATCTTTCCTGTGTGTAGTGGGATACTACTACCTGAAGGTACAGTAGTTTGTTTACAGTTTTAATGTGGCATTTTTGGTAGCGGAAGCTTGTATTAACAAATATTTTATTTTTTTCCCTTAGTTTTGCATTTCTGTGAAAAAATAAGACACCTAAATATAACTGAAATATAAAAAAAAATGGGTAACTTAAATTTTCTGACAGTACTTTTGAGCACTTGCTGTGTATTATTTTTCAGCACACTTCTGTGTTGTGAACTCATGCACACACATACACACAGTCCTACACTTCAACATCAGCTGTAAGATACTTTCTTCACTGTCCTAATAATGCAGCCAAATTTCTTGTGTGTTCAAGGTGCCTTTGGTAGTGTTCAAGAGGGAGAAGGAGATAGCAAGGAAGCTGGAGTTTGCTGGCCTCTACATCACCGAGCAGCCGTCTGATGACGACATTAAAGGACAGTGGGACAGACTGGTCATCAACACTCCGTGAGTCAGCGACAGCGCTTTTATCAAATGATGAATCATAATCTTTTGCAAACAGGGCTTTAATTCTGTTTTGTTTTTCTTTGCTGTTTTTATCAGTTCCTTTCCCAACAACTACTGGGATAAATTTGTCAAACGCAAGGTAAGTGGCTTATGTAATTTAAGTTTAATTTGCTGTGCACACAAGCCATAAATGAAATCTGGTTACACTTACAAAATGTCAGCTGCAGTGTCTCTTATGTTTCCGTGTGGATTCTGTTTGTAGGTGATAAAAAAGTATGGAGATCTTTACGGAGCAGAGAGGATAGCAGAGCTGCTGGGGTTGGACAAGAGTGCCCTGGATTTCAACCCTACAGAGGAAACTGTTGCCAAGGAGGCTTCACTGGTGTCATGGTGAGAGATCAGATTGATAAAGAGCAGACAGCCCAGAGCTGCTTGGAGCAAAAATAGAGGTCAAATAGAAAATATGAGCCCTTCATATCAACTTTTCTCTGTTGCCAGGTTGAGCTCAGTCGATACGAAGTACCACGTCTGGAAAATGGGGGTAGTGTTTACAGACAATGTAAGTTTAAAAATAAGTGTGGATGATTAATTGCTCTGTTTTGTAGTTGTATGGGTGGTGGATTACATTATTTGACAAGTGAACAGGTTGATGGATGATTTTATAATAGGACAAATGGATTCTGATCAATTTTGTTTCTCCACCAGTCATTCTTGTATTTAGTTTGGTACACTACCATGTCCATTCTGGGTCACTACAACAACTTCTTCTTTGCCGCCCATCTGTTGGACATTGCCATGGGCTTCAAGACCCTCCGTACCATTCTCTCCTCTGTCACGCATAACGGCAAACAGGTGAGGAGGAAAAGGATGCAGCTCTTTTTTCACACAGCAGGGGTCACTGCAGAGTTGGTGGCTCGGAGTGGGAGGTGACTTTGTGCAACACAATTTTATCACAGTTTTGCATGTCCCTGACCCACTGATGGCATTTCAATAATTCCATTCAAAGCTGCTAAATTATGCTTTTCTACCTGTCAGAAATGGTACAATACAAGTGTGAAAACTGTTTTCAGTTGCTCTGCCAAATAGGAATACTGAATTAATATATAGTGCAATCATTTTAATTTGGCTTTAAATGGAAGCACAATTATTAGATTATTATGTATTCATGTCCTTAAAGAGATACTAATTTGGTCTGTCAGCTTCTGAGAAAAATTCTGTTTCTCTTCCTAGTTGGCATGTAATATACAGATGACTTGTGTCACAAATGTGTCATGTAGCAGATGCTGTATGTACTGTGTCACTTCTTGTATCTTTACATCACTCATGAGATCATTGAAATGCTCTCAGTATCCTTTGACATTTGAGTTCAAATGGCTCGCATGCCTTCATTTAGATCCCATTTCGGATTCTCAGTTCTTGCAGTTATTCCCTTGTTAACTGACCAGAGGCACAAATCAAAATTTAATGTCACCTCCGTCTCCAAGGGTGAAAATACACCGAAATGGCAAGGCCACGAGGAATCAGCGGCATCTCCCAGACTCAGCCGCCTGTGGGCTGATCAATCATGCTGTCAATCCAAATGCGGTTTACTGCTGCTCCCACTGTTGTTGCCTTTCAGGTTTACAACTGGCTGAGCTGCAACTGAATGCATTTTTTATTATATGTGAAATAATAGACTGTTTTCATATTTACTATAAATAAATAACTCACATTTGAGATTTCTTATTGCACTAAACTTTCGCATCGTTTCCACGCATTTGAACTTTTCCCCTTCTCCCAACTCACTCTTCTCTTGCCATTGGCAATCTAATTTTGTTTCTCAAGAGGGTTTTGCCATTTTTTTATAGAAAACAAATGGAAGCCAGCAGATCTGCCCCTGCTGTGTCTATTGTGTGTCTAATGGAAATACATAAATAGCAAAAAAAGAAAAAGGTCTGTAAATGCGAATTTCACTGACCTCCGACTGTGTTTCTCTGTAGCTGGTGCTGACAGTGGGCCTGTTAGCTGTTGTGGTCTATCTCTACACTGTGGTGGCTTTTAACTTCTTCAGGAAGTTTTACAACAAGAGTGAGGATGAGGACGAACCAGACATGAAATGCGATGACATGATGACGGTAAACTGAAGTTACACTTTCTTTTTCAGGATAACAGATTTGGGCTCGTTGATTAAAATAACCCCGACTTAATGTTCAGCCTCAAATTTAAATTGGACCTCCGTCTGCGTTCCCACAGTGCTACCTGTTCCACATGTATGTTGGGGTAAGAGCAGGAGGGGGAATAGGGGATGAGATCGAGGACCCAGCTGGTGACCCCTATGAGCTCTACCGTATCCTTTTTGACATCACATTCTTCTTCTTCGTTATTGTCATCCTCTTGGCCATCATCCAGGGTAAGTTCGTGCTCTGTACACAACCTCCTAAAAATTCCTAAATTCAGCCTCATATATCAGTATTTAAATGAAGCAGCCTGCGTACCTTAGAGGCCTCAGTAAATTGCCACAAATACAAGGCCGCTAAACTCACAACTTTGCAATAATCATTACAGTGATATTTCCATATTACACTCTTTACTATATGTTTAGGAAGTTAGGATATAGTTAGATACAGTATATATGTTGTGTTCACAGTGGTTCCTTTGTGGCTGCAGGTTTGATTATTGATGCCTTTGGAGAGTTAAGAGACCAGCAGGAACAGGTCAAAGAGGACATGGAGGTGAGAAGATGATTCACCCTAACTTGCAGCACTGAAGCACGGACAGCCAGGGGCAACAGGAATGAACTGATGGACTTAGCTTCCGGGTCTATGAAGTGAAGCCATTGAGAAAGTGGCTTAAACCTGCATTTATTCTAATGGCCACCAGGGGGTGACTTCTGTGGTTGCAAAAAGAAGTCAGACTGTATAGAACTCTTTGTATTGACAGGCCTCGGCTCCCTTGTTCTATGACCTCATTTAACACTTTCTTGACGAGCTTATGTTCTCAACCGCTAGTTTCACATCCTGCTGGAAACAACATGATGTTGATTTTGTAAATTAAGGCCCCCATTACTATCAAAAACAGGGTACACTTTAAGAGTTGACTTTGTAATTGAAAAGTCACTTCAGAACAGTAAGACGTTGAACACTCAGCTCGACCCCTCATAACAGCAACTCGCTAACCAATGGGTGACATAATGGTGGTCCCGTCCATCTTTTATATATAGTGTATGGTCGAAATGAAGACTCTTAAAATTATGGTCTTATTAGTGGATTCATTGTGATTTTATTGTATATTTATCGTATTTTTAAATCCAATTTACTTTTACTTTGCAGTAATATCGTACTCACTCTGGTCTACTTTATGGAGAATGTACCCCTTAATCCCCTTCTTTTCATCACATGCTGAGTTTAGACATGTCACGTGCTTTTGTGAGCTCTCCATCTCACTATGTCACTATGACAGACCAAGTGGAGGTAGCACCTGATGACATTGTCTGGGTTATTTTATCAAACTTTGGAAAGCTCCCTTCAGAGCAACTATTGTCCATAGCCTGAGTAGGGCTCACCATGATGAGAAACCTGACCTTAATATTGTAAAATATGTAAAATAAGAAAAAAAAAGTTTTCTGTTAAATTGTCCCTTAAGGCAAACACTTGGTTATTATAGTTCATCAGTGAAACACAGAAAAAGAAAACAAAATATGCCTTACAATCATGTTTTCATTTTCTGTCCTCAGACCAAATGTTTCATCTGTGGGATTGGTAATGATTACTTTGACACAACACCCCATGGCTTTGAGACCCACACCTTACAAGAGCACAATTTGGCCAACTATCTGTGAGTATCCTGCCTGATCAGTAATGTTTTTTTTTAAATGATCATGATAATCTTTCACCATTTGTATCGCCTCTTTTCTGTAATTTAACCACATGATTGATGGCTTTAGCACGCATAAATGCCAAAGTCACTGATAGCTGCAGTGATCCAGAACACTAGATCCCTTCAGGTATTCTTTCCATCTGTCTGTGTTACCCCCGCACGCCCTGCTTAGCCAGTGTTTCTGTATAGTACCAGTAACAATAGAAAGTCTCAGTCCATTTGCTCTCACAGTCAGCTGGCCGGAGGATATGAGAGCGACCTCATTATGTTGCTTCATTACTATTTAATGCCATGAACTTTATTGGAAAATAGGTTTGTGATAGCATGCTCTCATTCAGTATTCATCATGATTTGGCATGCTGTGATGCCCATGGAGATACAGCGGCCCATTGCCATTTACACTTGATTTGGGAAACTACAGGTGATTTGGTGAGAGAGGTGGAGTGGTGTAACTTTATTTAGATGATAGCATCAGGAATTGTGACACCTAGCAAAACAGAGTTTGACATTTACGTGATTAGTGTTGCAGAAATCAAATGTGTCACAGTAAAGCTTTTCACGTCTCTGCCCTGTGTTTTAACTGTGATAATTGGCTTAGATACAAGAACGCATTTTCTTCCTTTAAGATTTTTTTTTTATTTGTTCTTGTGTTTTTTATAAAGGTTTTTCCTGATGTACCTCATCAACAAGGATGAGACAGAGCACACGGGCCAGGTTGAGTATCATTTTACCCTAATTGCCTTTCTCTGTAGAATCTTAATCCAGTGAATGATACTGTTACTGTCAGTGATGGTGGGCTGATGTGCACATCTAATTAACGTAAAATTGTGACATTCAGACTTACTTTAGACAAGTTTTTTTTTTTTCTTTTAGTAGTTAAAGATTTTGAGCTAAACTCTGGTGCTGCTTTGTGTCCAGGAGTCCTACGTGTGGAAGATGTATCAGGAGCGCTGCTGGGACTTCTTCCCAGCTGGAGATTGCTTCCGCAAACAGTACGAAGATCAGCTTGGATAGAGCAGATGCATCCTCCTTACCTCTATCTATGTGAAGTGGCCTGCTGGAGAATGTAGTCCTACCTGCAACTGCTGGAATACAACACACACATACACAGTCCTCCCAGCCACTGGTTTGGACTGGTGTGAGGAGAGACAAAAGAAAATTATGTACCCTTTTAACTGGCGGTACAGTACCAGTGTATGAAGAAATGACCTGTAACTTGCTCAGACATTTAGGTTTTCTTTTAGTTTGGGGATTCGTTTTTGACAGCGTGTTGCCTTTTACTCCACATAACCCCAAATCATTGCACAATTTTTTTTTGTCTTTTTGAGAAATACTGGGTTGTGTGGGGTTATGGGACAATGTGTCAGTCATATTATGCACAATGTATGAATGTTGAACTTGAGACTTAATGCCAAAAGAAAAGCAGTGGAGTATAGTAGATATACATAGTGCGCAAAAATGTGATTTAAGAAAAGATTTTTTTTCAGATGTTGTAATGTTATATATTGAGATGGAATCTGTAGAGTGAAGTGTCAAAAGGTTTATTATGTAGGATTAAGAAAATGCCTAAATTTCTTCATGAAGTGCCTTACAGTACTGTATCTACATTACAATGAAGCTATGCAAAACTTTTGTTTTTTTCTTTATTGTATGTAAGTACAGTAGTTTTCCTGGAGCAGTAACAAGTAGCTGTCCAGATATGTATTTTGTGGCTGAACATTTTACTTTGAACATGGAAGAAGAGCATTGGTATGATTTATTTTGTTGCTGAATGCAGCATAACTGCAAATGTTCAAGATACACAGTGTATAAAAGACACAACAGAATTTACTGAACACTTTCAAACAAGAACAGAAAAAAATGAATTGCTATTGTATGGCCATTTGTATGTAATAGCTTTGCTGATCTGTGCATTTCTTTTGATGGAAAAAAAATAAAGATATCAGTGCAAGAAATGTTCATGTTTGCATTGTTGTTGTTTTTTTTTTTCATATCTTTGATATCTTTATTTCTTTAAAAAAAAATCTTTTAAAAGATTTGCTCCTCAAGCTCCCACTGGCAAGTCTAAGAGCCCTTAGTGGGTGAGTCATTTCAGACCCTAAATAAGCAAGATGCAACATCTGTCTCTGCTGCTAATCTAGGTCTTTTCAAAATAAGATACCAACTGTGCACACATATCCTTTTGGTTTACTTCTAAGTTAATTTCACTCAACCCAAACCTCAAAGCTATATCATAACTATGACCTCCCTGTAGCTTTTAATTATGATTTTGTAATAAACAAGCAGTGGCCAAGTAGGTGTATGCTTGTGGCAGGTCAGAGTGGTAGGACAGGGCCTCAGCAGGCTACATGATGGGAGTTTTAGACCTATTACCCATGGTGCCACCTGTCAGCTCACATCATGTCACCACACCTTAGGCACCACACAGTGCCGAAGCCTGCCGCTGAGAGTAACTCTGCCTCCTCAACTTACGCCTGAAACAGCTCTGGCATGTTGACTATTTTTTTATGGTTCCAGCATGTTGTGAGTTAATTATATTTTTGAAATTAAAAAGTGGCTTGTTGCTGTGTGTCTTCCACAGAAGACCTTTGTAATACAACAATAAAAAGCTACAATTACCTGTAATTGTTTTAAAAAGCTGCTGCTGTCATAGTAAAGTAAATATGTAACATACAGTGTTTTGAGTGCATTAAAGCAAAGGCAATCTCAGAGAAAGCTGCGTTTAAAGCTTCATATATTATGTTCTATGCTCTAAAACGCAAATGGGCTCCTACATTATTCAGCGTATTACTGTATGTGGCCATAAAGGCAGCAGGAGAAAGCAGTAATGTGCAATATCAGTGATATGACTGTTCATGCGAAGCTGTTCCAATATGAATTAGCAACAATTAAACCATTAACTGAAGACATCCCTGTTAGAGTCTTGTTTCTTGTTGTTAACTCTGGTGGCAGCATACGATACCATGCCTTTAATTTTCCTCTTAAATGGCTTGTGGCAATTTATGCCCACACATACCCTGTGCGTCATGTTACCAACAAACACCCAGCTTATGATGGGTTTTGTGCACACACTGGCAGCATATACGGACTGATTATTGGGTGCCATTTGACCTAGGCCATGTCCCCACCAATTTTGTAAATCTAGAATTTGATTTCATTTTAGCACACGTTGTTAAAAATGTTATAAGTATCCAAGAAGAATTACTCAAAAGAAACTAGGGCACTCAAAAAGAGGGTTCAGGGCCAAAGCCACAAAAGGTAACGATGTTCTGACCTATCCATATTTAAATCTTATGATTTGGAGTAAATTGACTCATAAACTCTTCTAATCCCTGTTTCTCTAATCTTATCAAAACAAGGTAACCTTAAAATCTAAAGGTAGAGTTATTGTTAGCCTAATGCAAACAGTTGTTTATATTTTGTCATATTTTAGGTCAGTGATAATGTAGTTCTTTTCTCCCTTCTTTCCTCCAAGTAGCCAAATCTATGCCCTTTCTAAAGCATCATTATGTAGTGCTTTTTGATGACAATTTGGCTTACTCACTGCTATATTAACAAATTTCTATATTTCTTTTTCTGTCAAGAGAAAACTGATACCCTGATAGGTATCTGCTACATATCAAGCTACTCATTTGATAGCTATATTGGGCTAAAACTGCTAAAGTTTGGAAGGAGGCAACACACAGCCTTGCACTGTCCAACAGTTTTTTTTTTTAGTTTTTTTTTTTAAATCCTTTACTAAAGTGCACACCTACAGTGTGTAATTTGTTTGAAAGTGGTGGTCAGAGGATTTTGTTTTTTTATAAACAGAGCCAGACTAGTGGTTTACCTCTTCTGTTAACATGAAGCCGTTGTCAGATTTGCATTAGGCCAATGGATATGACCACTTTTCTCCTAACTCTTATTGAGGGAGCTCTTTCATTTGTGTTTTTTCAGCAGCTTAGTGGAAGTGAAAAATGGTTATTCATTAAAATGTAGAGCAGTTAAGTTTCAAACAGGAAAGATGTGAAACTCCCTAAAGAAGCACTAATAAAGTGCCTTTTACGCAGTAACTCCATTATGTCACCTGTTTGTAAAGAAGGAAAAAAGGTATAAAGAGGTAATTTATGAGGCAGCTTAAATGCTGTGGGCTTTTCAGACACAGAGCCAAGGGGCTTGTTTTCTAACACATAGTACAATATGGCCAGAAGCTAAAGGTGAAATGACAGATTTTATACTTGATTTCACTGCTTCCTTAGGGGAAGACCTGACTCTCAAACATCAATAAAATACAAAGCCTCTGTTTTTTTTTCTTTCGTAAACCTTTATGGTTTGGAAATTACTATTGCTTTGAACTTTGGGGAGTGTTACTTAGAGGGTGTCTGCTCTCTGTTTGTGTTGGATTCAGCATGCCATTTGGTGTGTCTTCTTTAATGCCCAACCCTTGGTCTTACCGCAAGTGACCTATTGCTGATGTAATGCGGTTGAAAGTTGTATCCGGTCTGTCACTGCCGGGTCCCAGCATGGCGTGGGGCTGCAGTGGAGTGACAGATCGCTTGGGAGAAAAAAAAAAGAGAGCAGCTTGAGTCACAGTTCGTGCTGTCACTTGCAGCTGGCCACCTGCAGACAAACCTCCAACTGGGTACAAGACCCTACATATGGTCTGTTGTCAGTGTTTGAACCTTTTATTCAACATTACACAACAGCATACACTCTAATAGTTAAAGTAAGCTATCTTAAGACAAGGGAAATAATTGCAATTTGCGTAATTTTAAGGAAGCTTAACCAATCTGATAACCTTTTTACAACATCATTAACAAATAATTACCAGGGAACATTTGACATTGTTGATTAAAAAACTTGATGGGGATAAGAATTTATAGTTGTGATTGTTGATGATACATAACCAGATGGGAATTTCATGGTTGATTGGTGTTCAGGAGTTGAGATTGTTATTATTCAATAATCAGACCTCTAACACACAGCTCAGTAAATGTCACCCACAGCTAGGTTTGTCACAATGAACCTTTGTTGACAATAACCATGGTATTTAAATTAAATAAAAAAAATATTTTTGCATGAATTAACCACATACAATAATAGGATAAATAATGCAGCTCTGTTTGCCTTTTCACTATCTATTAAGTATAAGTATTGTTTTTGTACACTTCTGTACTGTTATGTTTACTCTCCACCTTCCCACACTCACATTTTGAGTGTATTTCATTTGACAAAACACACAGTAAACAAAATTTAAAGTAGTTAATAGATATTCAGTTAGGTAAATAAGTATTTGGACAATCACCACATCTGGCTGATGCTTCCTTCCCATCATTCAGGTACAAGTTGATCTTGGTTTCATCTGTCAAAAGATTTTTCTTTTTTTTTTAAAGAACCGTGCAGGCTCTTTTGGATGTTTTCTTGGAAAATCTAATCTGGCTGTCCTGTTCTTTAGTGTAACCAGTGGTGTGCACCTTGTTGTAAACCCTCTATTTACTTTCTTGAAGGCGTCTCTGGATTGTTGACTTTGACAATGATTCACCTACCTCCTTGAGAGTGTTCTCAATTTGGCTAGATGTCTTAACCATGGAAATAATTCTGTCATCATGCACTTTAGCTGTCTTCTGTGGTCTTTGAGGCCTTTCGGTGTTGCTGAGCCGGTCAGTTCCTTCTTTTTAAGAATGTACCAGACAGTTGTTTCGGCCACTCCTAAATTTTTTGTTATCTCTCTGATGGGTTTGTTTTGTTTTTTCAGCCTGATGATGGCCTCCCTCACTTGCATTGACATCTCTCTGAGCCTCATTTAAAATTCCAGTGAAAAGCTACAACATACAAATTCAACACTTTGAATCAACTTCAGATATTATGTCTGCTTCATTTGTCATGAAACAACAACGAGACGGGCCTCATCTGGTCATGAAACCGCTTGTCAGTCAATTGTCCAATGAATTTTGAGCCTCTGAAAATGATGGGCTATGTATAAAATGGCTGTAATTCCTAAACAGTTAATGCAAAATCTTTGTAAAAAACCCCTTGAATTAAAGCTGAAAGTCTGCGCTTCAATCACATATTGATGATTTGTTTTAAAATCCACTGTGGTGGTGTACAGAGGTAAAACTCCAAAAATTGTGTCTTTGTGCAACAAATGATGGACCTAGTTATGCAATTAGGCCAAAAATGCCTCTGGAAGTGTTAGTAAATCCTGACATTATCTTTTTACCACCAAAAGAGGTGTGGAAGAGACCGTTAATCTGGCCCCAGCAGTGGATAAGAACCTCAAATTCAACTATTCCCAACTGAGTGAGAACGTTTATCCAGTTACATTCATGAAGGCGTCTCTTGATTGTAGACCTTGACAATAATACGTCTACCTTCTCAAAAGTGTTCATGACTTGGCTAGATGTTGGGAAGAGGCTTTTCTTAACCATGCAAATAATTCTGCGATCATCCACTTCAGCTGTCTTCTGTAGTCTTTCAGAGCTTTTGGTGTTGCTGAGCTGGTCAGAGGATTTCTCCTTTTTAAGAATGTACCAGATTGTTCATTTGGCCACTCCCAGATCTCTAAAAAGTTTATTTTTGTTTTCCGACTTAATGATGGCCTTCTTCACTTATACCAAAACCTCTTTGGACTCATACTGAGAGTTCCAGTGAACACCTACCAAATGCAAAAAAAAGTAAAGTTAATTCTTCTCATTTCAGAGATCTTCATTTAAGAATCTTTAAGGTACAGCAATCTCTAGAAAGTAGCAATTAATGATTCAGCATTAAGTATTGTGTGTGTGAATGCAGTAAGCAGTCTCCTTGGTAATTGTAAAACCCTCTGTGCTCAGTCCAAACACTGCAGTACTGGCATCCATGCTGAGGACAGATGTGTTCCTCCCTGAAGCAAACTCTACATCAGTAGATTTCATGTGTGATTTTGTGCGTGACAGAGAGCAGCTGAATGAAAGGGATGGTGACTAAGAATAAAGGCAAAGAGCAAACTGACAGCAAATTTCAAAAGTCACCAGGAGGTGTAAAAGCAAGAGAATGAAGCCATGTGCTTTATTCTCACAGACTGTAAATCGTGACATCTGTCAGCTGAGTCATCAGAAGTGAACTTGATTGCAGCCTGAAGTAAGCTTTAATAAGAAGTCAGTTGGATTGGGTAAACAGTTATATCTGTTGGTGTCACTGAACCTTACTGGGGGGCGTGAGGCCAGGTTGGATGTAGCCTTTATTATGTGAGGACCGCAATTTCTATCACAGTCCCTTTGTAAGACACATAAACCATGTTTTTTTTCCCCCTCTCTGCACTATCTAAGCCTCTTGTGTAGCTGTAAAACCACTGGATTGATAGATCTGGGTTATTTTATCTTACAAACTCTGTGTGCCCAAACCACACTTACTAATGTTTCTTCTGCTGTTTTTCGAGAACGTGAGGACTGAGGTGCCTTTTCAGAGTGTCTTGGTTTAGAAAGTATGGGTGGGAAACCCTTCACTGACCATTGTCTCAAACAGAAAAGATCTTCTTCTGTCAACTCCTATTTAAGTCATATGAAGAAGACAGATTTAGACAGCCCCAATAACAAGAACTAACACATTTTTTATGTGTGTTCAATTAACTTTGAAAGTGGGTACTGCCAAAACAATGTTCAACATGAAACTGAAACCACAAACTCTCTTGTTGTACTGAAATTAAACAATGATTAAACAATGCATTTGTATTTCCAGCACTTCACAAGTATCTCATCAGAACAGAATCTCTGGCTTTAATGGGCTCCTGTCCTTGTTTTTTCTTTTCTTTCTTTCTTTTTTTTTCTTAAGTTAAAACTAGGTCCTAGGCTCTTGTCCAGGGATCTGTTACATGTTCAAGGTCAGAAAAAGGCATTTTAGCCCATGGCTGTTGAGCAACTGAGGGCTGCAGGGCCAGTAATGCAGACATCCAGTGAAGCGATGTGAATGATGCTGAGCGAGGGGTTGAAGTGAGCTGAACAGGCTGCTTCGTACTCCATGGGTGTTCTATTGCGCTGATACGGCAGGGGACAAGTCAAGTACAAATCCAGCGCTGACACCAGGCCAAACATCCCTGGAGAGGACGAATGAGAAACGAGAGGACTGTGCAAAAGGCTTGACTTTTCAGCCTTGTATATTTTATGTAAGGATCAGCTTTTTGACTCTGGAATTTGTTCATCAAATGGTAAATATGTAGCACATAATCTGGCTTTGTTGTCCACAATATTGTTACTTACTTTGTTGCTAAGAATTATATGAGAAGAGCAATACCAGTCTCATATCTATATTTGAGTTAAAGTGAAATATGAAGCCACAGCTAGTTGGTCAGATAAGCAGATGGACAACAGGATGAAAAAGCTTAAGTCTGAAAATAAATCCACCTACTATTTCCTCTGGAACTTATTATTTTACTCATTCCTGTTTGGTTTATTTATAAAAAAAAAAAAAAACAACTGTTGTGGCAGGAGACATACACGAAGACCAACAAGACGAACAGCCGCATTGTCGACACTGACACTTGGTGTGTGTGTGTGTGTGATCATGGCAAATCCTGGTCCTGCACATACTTCCTTTAGCAAGAAATGCCACAAAAATGGTTTTGAGTACATTGACAAGTGTGGACATTTGACATTCATCACATTTGAAATCCCATCCCAAAATGGTCTCCAGTTAAGCCTTCAAAACAAAAAAATTAGCTTACTGAAGAAACTGCAAAGGTCCCCCAGATCCTTTGGGGTTTTGTTAATTCAATTCAGTTCAATTTGATTTATATAGCACCAAATCACCTCAAGGCACTTTATATTTTAGGGTAAAGACCCTACACTATTAGACAGAAAACCCCAACAGTCAGACGACCCCTTATGAGCAAGCACTTGGCGACAGTGGGAAGGAAAAACTCCCTTTAAACAGGAAGAACCAGGCTCAGGGAGGGGCAGCCATCTGCCGCGACCGGTTGGGGATGAGGGGAAACAGAAGAGAGCAGAGGGAGACAGGACAAAAAAGGCACACCT
>VUQI01060517.1:0-11009 GCA_015106735.1 Paratilapia polleni | reverse complement strand
ATGCAAAGGATTAAAAAAAAAAAAAAAAAAAAAAATCCAGCTTCCAAGCAGAAGTTGTGGGTGGCTTCAGTGACAAACTAGGGGTTGGTGTTTATGTGACCGATGCATACAGCAGAGTTCAGATCTGAAGGATCTGGTGGCATTTCTTAAAGCTGGAGGAGGGGTGCTGATTGCAGGGCAGGTGTGGAGTTGGGCTTCAGATCATCCCAAAGAGAACATGCTGCAACAGTTTGAAGGGAATAAAGTGTCAGGTGTGGCAAGGATGTACTTCTCTGAACATCAGGGTGAGATAGAGAACGTGCCTGTCTATTCTCTGATCCCATCTTCATGGATGGCTATGATATGAGTATGTGTCTCCGTCTTTGGTGTAAAATGACAGTAATTCTGTTTGTAAAACCCTGTCACATATTTGCCAGTATTTATTCAGCTACAGTAGCCTGTGTTGGCACACCTGTCAGTCAAAGCAGACTTAATAGAAACTGTTTTGAGTTGGCTCTCCAAAATTATCTGATTCTGACTTATCTTATATGATTAGACAGTTTCGTGAAGCAGCATTCCAGCCTGTCAAAGTAGTCAGGTAAAAGGATATAAGACATGGCATACTAGTCACTATTCAATTTCAATTGAATTCCATGTAATTTATATAGCGCCAAATGACAACAACAGTCGCCTCAAGGCGCTCTATATTGTGGGGTAAAGACCCTACAATATTAGAGGGAAAAGTCAGATGACCTGCTGTGAGCAAGCACTTGGCGACAGTGGGAAGGAAATCTCCTTTTTAACAGGAAGAAACCTCTGGCACAACCAAGCTCAGGGAGGGGCAGTCATCTGCCGCGACCGGCTGTGGGTGAGGGGTAACAGAAGAGAGCAGAGGGACTATGTGAGGCTTAATGTCAGAAGGATAACATGATACTGCAAACATGCCAAAGGTTAGTGAGTATAACCTTTTGCCAATAAAACAAAGAGAACCTGTGGGATTGCAGTTAGTTTCGTCCAGTACCTAAGTCATGTGGTAGAAACCAGTTTACGGGACACTTTTTTAAAAATTTGCCTTAAAAATTTTGGCAAAAAAAAAAAGTGTGGCATGAATGTATACATCAGATTTCATAACAAATTCGTTCAACACGCAGTTAGCATTTAACAGAGATATTTCATTTAAAACCTCAGCCTCATGTTGGTACCAGAGGAAACATGAAATCATCACTAACTTCATAATAAACTTAGCACAAAAAGCTAGGAAATTTGTGTTTGGTTGATTATTTCTTTGTTGTAACAATGCATCTTCGCAATAAATCTCATACTGTTGGAAAGCCTGTTTATTTCCCTTTAAATGGTGCCACATTTGTAAGGAAAATGCATTTGTGGGTTGAGCAGCAGAGTTGAGTATGTGGGTTGCGCCCATGAGGAACTTGCCAACTCTTCTCTGCCAATGCCAAACAGCTTATTCTGCTACTGACTCTTGTTTGGTGTCGTTTATTGGATTGGATGATTTAAATCTGAAGAAACAAGACACATTGACAATTCAACAATTTATTAATTTAACAAACAGGGGACTCAGTAGCATGTGGAAGAACCACACACAGCCACAAAAGCCTGGCACCTCCTCCTCATGCTGGTCACCAGCTTGGTCACACACTGCTGTGGGATGGCATCACACTCTTCAACCAGCATTTGTCACAAGTCAGCCAGAGTGGTTGTGTTGGTCACTCTGGCACGAACAGCATGCTCAAGCTGATCCCACAAGTGTTCAATGGGGTTGAGGTCAGGACTGCAGGCAGGCCATTCCATCCTCTCCACTCCCAAATTCTGGAGGTAGTCTCTAATAAACCCCACTCTGTGGGGGCGAGCGTTGTCATGTTGTAGGATAGAGTTCGGTCCCAGACTGTGGAGATATGTGATTGCCACTGGTTGCAGAATCTCATCTCAATATCTATCTGCATTAAGATTGTCTCCAATGATGACAAGCCTTGTTTTTCCAGTGAGGGCGATGCATCCACACCATCACACTGCCTCCACCAAAAGGTGTTACCCTATCGGTGCAGCAATCAGCATAGCGTTCTCCGAGTCTTCGCCACACTTTGACCCTTCGATCCAACTGCCGTAGGCAGAATCTGGACTCATCGCTGAACATAACGTTCCTCCACATGTTCAGGTTCCATGCTCACAGGTGCTGCTAATCAGGCGCCAATCAGGCACCTGATTGTCACACTAGAATGTCACAGTGTTGTACATTAATGTCGGAAACCTCATCTAAACCTAAAGCTTATTTACTTGTTTATTCATTACATACAGTATTACCAAATGTATTTGGCTACATATAGTGCAACTGCAGTGCAATAGTCCAACTTTTTTGGCTAAATATTTTTTTGTACATATTTAACCAATTCCTATCTTTTTTGGATGACTGGCATTCACTACAGACACTGGCTCCAGTTTGGAACAATGGCCGGAAAGGGGTCATTGGAGTAGTGCCAGAACTCGACAAAGCCTTCAACCTTCTCAGCAAGTCAGACTTTAAATGTGCGAAGACAAACTTCAGGGAAGACCTTAGTGTGTTTGCTTGTACAGCATGTAGCGATGAGCATGCAGAGGAAATCCAAAACTTTGTAGCTGAGGGAGAAGGCCTGCTGATTGGTGGACATGTCTGGCACTGGGCAGAGACACATTGCAGGTAGAACCCACTAGCAGATTTCTCAAGTATAGTGTTCTACAAGACCTTTATGCTGCCAACATCAGCACATACACATTGCCTAGTAATTTCCATTGCTAGTAGGCACTGACACACTCCAGAAGTAAAATGGAACTACTAACCCAGCCTTGCCTTAGATGAGGCAGTCCAAGTCAAGCTCAGCTGCAATCCTGGCAGATCAGTTAATCTCAATGGCAGTCCACATCAGTTGGCTCTACTGATACCCTTCTACTCATTCAACTGGCTAATCTTTAGCAGTTTAAGTTGCTTTCCACTGTCTACAATTGATAATGCATCTGCAAGCTGCTTTGCAACCCACATCCACCCAGCTATCTTCTGTATGTGGGTGTCTTTGTGTTGATCTCCCTGCCTCTGGCTTTTCAAGTCAGTTTTCTTTTGCTGTCTCTCAGGGAACAAGATCTTAAACAAAATGGACTTGAGTCTGCTGGATAATATAATCAGGGAAGGTTCCTATGAGGTCCCTGTGCCAAACCAGGCCAATAAAGATACCTAGCACTTTTACCACTTTCTACACTGCTTTGCTGGTCATATGACCCAGGGGCAGGAACTCACAGAGCATGAAGAGAAATTCCTTAAAAAATTAAGTGGGGACTGTGCTAGTTTCTTGTGCATGAAGGCTCATGACTCAGTTTGGTTTCAATGCTCAGTTTATTTTTTCCACAACATTTATAAGTTTAACATATAGACAGTATGTGCACAAAATGTAAATATGATACTATACAATGGACATATTAGGAATAGAATTATAAATATTATCATCTGCAGAATTTTTTGCAGAAGATGTTTTTGTCTGTCTGCACAGCTGAATATACTGCAGTAACACTAATCTGCTATTACACCTCAATAATATACAGATCAGCGTGTGTGTGTGTGTGTGTGTGTGTGTGTGTGTGTCAGGATGGGAACAGTGGAGTACAGATCTCTACTTCCCCTCCTGGTATGAAGATCTACATTGCCATACCTGCAGGGATTGTCAACAAGGAATGGAAGGTACACACTGAAATAAAAAAAGAGGAATACTGATCTCAGGTAAAATATTGTAGATACAAAGCTGAATTTGGTTACTTTTTTAAATTCAAAATGTAATTCTTCCAAAAATGTAAGCCTGTATATATCATATAAGTCAATATCCTTTGACTCAAACATTTAGCTATGTAGCAAACTATTGCCCTTCACACACAAATCCCATGTGTTCCTTAGATTGAGATTGGCTGTCATAGGAGTGGGTGAGAAAATCAGGAGAACACGTGGATGTGAGAGACAGATGACAGGTCAAGAAAGAAAGGCTGAGGACATCTACTGGTCATATGGAGAATGGCATGAACTGGAAACTGGGAACGTGGCAGAAGGAAGGAACCAGGAGAAATAACAAGCAGAGTTAAGACAGTATATTTGAGACAGGTGTATCAGGTGACAAGGGAAATGAGGGTGTTGCGTTACTGTGAGTCAAGTGAGGAATGACAGGGTGTGGTGGAGGATAAGAGCCTTGGGAAAACACGCTAAATGGGATGAAGTCATGGCAACCATGACATCATGTATGTGTGTCCCCATGAGGGAGAGTGAGGGCATGTAGCACTGTTTGCCCCGTGTGGTTTCACATTTAGGTACATTTACTTCTGAATGCAGGTGATTTTTGCACAGTGTGAAGAAGTTAAATTTGCCTCATGTTGTTTCCAGTCATACGAACTCAGTCACTGATAAACCAAAAATATTTTTTGCTTATACTCTGCCCACCATGGAGTGTCTGTTAATGTTCAAGATAACACAAGCTGAGACTCAGTTTAGAATACACACATACTGCTTTCATTTCTGCAGGTGTGACAGCTGCAGCTGAGTGGGCTCTGCTGCCCACAGCTCCCTCACCGTGGGTAGAGTTGGAGTTTGAAAACATTGCCCTCACCGTGCCATCAGGTGTTGTTCGGGGCCTGGAGCGCCCCAGTGAGTTGGGGGTGCTCTGGAATGACATCATGAGGGGTAATCACCGATCTTTCTGCAATCCCACACAAATTTCCTGGTAAGGAATGTTTAATAACTTATATGCAGATTTCCCATGGTAAGTGTGTTTTGGCCATGTTTAGTAACTAACCCGTTTCCTCAAAAATACAGTCTTCTCAGTGAAGATGATTTAAGACACATTCCAATATGCGTTTTTTCTTTGTTTTTGGATATAAAACATGAATAGCATATTCTATGATTGTTTTTCCTTAATTTACTCTCTGCAGGTTGGATGCATGCTGGTTATCCCATCATGGTTCTCAGCAGCTCTGCTGCTCAGCATTGACCATGCTAAGATCAAAGGCCTGTGGGGCTTCATCCATGAGCTGGGACACAACCAACAGAGAAGCTGCTGGGAGTTCCCACCACACACCACAGAGTGTACATGCAGCTTGTGGTCAGTGTATGTGCATGAAGAGGTGCTGGGCGTCAACAGGTGGAGTAAATCCTTACTGAGGAAGTTTTCACTGGGATCAACACGGTCTCAAAATCATGTCAATTCCACCGAGGTCAGCATCACAACATGTTGAGTGTAATGTGCTCAATCCAGGCTGCCCCAGTTTTGGCCCCAGAAAAAAGGAAGGCTTGTTCAGAGGAGTACGCTAATACTCATATTTACGAACAGAGATTTTAAAAATTACACAGTCGACCATTCAGCTTAAAAATTCGATAGCTTTGGAAGTATAGGAAGTATATATAATGCCACAGTAGCAAAATAAGCCATTCATAGGTGAACAAACCATATTCCAGTTGAAAATTGAATGCTGGCGCTTTCACAGCCCTTGTATGGATCAGCAGTTACTCTCTTCCCATGTTGAGGTTTTGTTCTTATCCTCCATGCCCCACCACTTACCATATTTAACAATAACAAGTAATTCCGGCTATATATACAATCTTTATTAGATGAATGTTATTATTTGCCTAAACCAGTAGCTCTCAAACCTTTTCTATCATTTCCCACTTGGGACAGAAGACATTATTTTCGTGGCCAGCCTCAACAAATTAGTGACCAAATAGCCTGGCTTTAACTTTATTTAAATAACATCAAAATCATTCATGTTCTTCTGTTGTGCACTGCCGCAATCTTGGTGTTGGTGCAATGAGAATCCCTCAAATAATTCTCCTTGTTGTAAAACAGCTCCCCTACTGGTTAATTGGAGAACTGCTGGAAGATGTAGTTGTGTTAATGTTTTGATAAATGTATTTTTTGTAACTACCCTCTGCAAATTCTAACAACCACCAGATGGTAGCTTTTCAATCAGCGAGTGTGTTGAAATGTTTTTGGATGTGTGGTGCAGTTCTTTTAACTTTTGATATTTCTTTTTAGCCTTTGCCCAATTTCACATTTGAATCCCTTGTGGTCTTAAACACTTGCCTGGTTAAATAAAGGTTACACTGACTCCCTACACTATCTTGGGGTACAACTTGGTATAGCATGAAAAATACTGCCTGGCTTGGTATTTGTCTCTTCAACACATTGCACAGATGTTTTGGGCATTGTGTTATAGTGGCTGTTAATCACTTTAGTTAAATTTTAAACACAAGAATTTGCTAGAAGTAGCCCCAAGGAATAGCAACCAATAGCAACCAATCCAAAGCCAGCGTTGTCAATGGACTGTGATCCACTGAATCCACTGAGTCAACAAGTAAACCTATGTGGTCATCAGCAATCATGTTTAATAGAAGAAAATAGCATTTCAGAAGTCAGTACTGCTTTTTTCCATCACACTGTAATAGCTGTGGAAAACCTTCTCCAAGCACTCTGCTACAAGTATAAAGAGGATGAATGAAATGAATAAAAGCAGTTCACTTACATGCCGGACAGCTAAACCGGAGCTGAAGCTCAGTGTAAAGGTCAGAAGCTGAGGAGAGTTGTCAGTTCCATTTTTTACTGTAAGTGAATTTGTTCTGACAGTCACATCTGAAGACCCACTGTAAAATGACCAAAATTTAGCAGCTAGCTAAATGGAAATGTAGATGAACAACCAACTTTACTTATGAAGGATATGAAGGATCATAGCTATGTTCTATCATCTGAGAAGGGGTCCCCTTCACCAAAGAAGCGAAAACGGGAAGGAAAGAAACAACGTGATGGGTGACGGCCGTTGAGATTATAGATTAATTTCCCTTCATGTAATGTTGTAATGTATGTAAAGTTTTTATTTCTCGCACACCGAAGGAGTTAGGCCTGTACTATGAAGCAGGATTTTGTCTTAACCAGGTAACTTCGGGGTTAACCCTGGGTTTTGTGTACTATGAAGGTGGTTCACTTCTAACCAGGGTACACTGCCATGGTAACTTGTGCTGTGAACCTAATCTGCTCCAGAGCAGGTTATGTTTCAGTTTAGAGATCAATGTATGAAATCACTGCCTACAGACCAGTGAATTCTCTGGAAAATAGCATCACCATTCCTGGAAGATCCCTTCAGGCCCCTGTGCGTGGACAGTAGGAGGGTGTAAAGCCTTTTAATAGTGTCTAATGTCTTTGTGTTTCCCTGATGAGCATCAGTAATAAATATAGATTTTTAGACGCAACTTTCTCTGTTTTTTCCCCCCCGTTGGCTGCAAACAATTTTACGGTTTTGTTGGTCTATAAGCATTAATATATAAATCACCTATTTGGACACCTGTTAACTCACACAGTTGGCATTTTTGCCGGCTTTTCTTCCTGCCTTCAAATAGTTTACACTATTAATATAGCAGCTCTTTTCCAGTCTTACTCACCAAAACGACACACATTCATACATTTTAACACAGTACAGAGCTTTTCCTCTCACACCGCTGATTTATCTGCCTCAGCAGTGTCACTTTCATTCTATATTATGTGTGTAACCTCTTCATATTTTTCTAATATTATAGTGTACTCTTCTTTTGTAAAAAAAAATCAGCCGCTCAGCTGCCGGTACACTAATCAGTGTGACTGGTCAGACGTTGCCAGCGTCACCCCTTTCGTGTGAACGTAACCTTGATCGGGAAACCCTTGGTTACCTTAACCAGTTGATAACCAGCTTCGCGTGGCCGCGGATCCTGATGACCCTGTTAGGGTAAGTGAATCCAGATTACGGAAAGATAACCCGGGTGTGTTAAACTCGCTTCGTAGAACAGGGCGCGAGACTGGCGAGTCACTGTTTTGGTTATTAGGTCATACAGTCTGTGGGTGAGACAGGGAGGAAAACTTGATGCGGAAATAGAAAAAGTGATATAGTCTTTCGCTTACATTTTAGTTTTGGGCTAAATGCTCATCTGAAGACTAATTTGGTGTGACGAGGAAGACGACGATGTATGTTCGTCTTGTATTAGTTATTGTGCAAAGTTAACGTTTAAGTGAAGCGTTATGACGGATGACTGAAATGTAATCTGTTTTGTTTTGTAAGTAACCGCCTACAACAAAAATTCGTGACACACCCAAGTTGTGGCAGGGACACAAACAAAAATTTCTGTTTCAACAACTGTTAACGAGCAGGTTTTTCTTACATGGTCATTTTGGGCGTACCTGGTTTGATCAATTAAAAAGCATCCACACAATGACAATGTTGACACACTGCTGTTATTTTCCATGCCTACCTGGTGTTTAATTTGGCTCTCATCAATTGTTTGTCCCCGGGTTGTCATCACTGTGGTCCCTCCTCTCATTATCATATCACCTGAAATCCGCACTCCCTTTCCTGCTCTCATTTCTTTCTTCTGTCTAGTCAGGTAGAGCTCTTGGTGTGTCACCTGCCTTAAAAACGGTTGTGCTGCAGTCTAATCCCACGGGAACTTTCAGGTAAATAATATTAATAATGATAATTTCATGCTTTTAGGTGATGTTTGATTAGAATGAAACATGTGAACTCTGGGTCTTTGTAGTAGGGGCAGCTATTTAAGTTTTCATCTCTGAACCAGTTGGAGATTGACATTTTGCTTTAATATGCTGACTGTCATAAAGTGTAACATATTATTCATCAATAGTTCTTTTCTGTTTTAATCTCTTTAAGATTTCTTTCTATTCTCACAGGTGAGCTTGGCATACATCCATTTAAGAAAATCTGTTAAACAAAAGAAAAACTGTGCTGACATAACTTCACCTCCACCTTCTTCTTCATTCTTCAGAGTATAAATCCTACACACCATGTCTATCCAATCATTCGAAAACCAACATGAAGAGGCCTATGCCTCTCTGATGAGAGGTCTGAGGGAGCTGGACCTACAGGAACTCTGTGTTCCCAGTGACCTGCTGCTGATTGGAGACCATGCCTTTCCTTTGGCAATGAACAGCCGAGGCCAGGTCCTGATGGCTGCCTCTCTGTACGGCAGTGGAAGGATTGTGGTCCTGGGTCATGAGACCTACCTGACTGCATTTCCTTCTCTGGTAGAAAATGCTGTGACCTGGCTGAGAGGTGATGGTTCTGATAACCTCTCTGTGGGGGTGCACAGAAACATCAGTGCAGTTGCTGATAACCTCCAAAAATCCAGCTTCCAAGTAGAAGTTGTGGATGGCTTCAGTGACAAACTGGGGGCTGGTGTTTATGTGACAGATGCCTACAGCGTGGGTTCAGACCCGAAAGACCTGGTGGAATTTCTTAAAGCTGGAGGAGGGGTGCTGCTAGCGGGGCAGGCATGGAGCTGGGCTGCAGATCACCCCGAAGAGAACACGCTGCATCAGTTTGATGGGAATAAAGTGTCAGGTGTGGCAGGGATCTACTTCTCTGATCATCAGAGTGAGGTGGAGAACCTGCCTGTCTACCCACAGATCCCATCCTCCTGGATGTCTGTAGTGTGAGTGTGTGCTGTATTTCTGTTTTATTGCATCTTAAAAAGGATACACTTTGCAGATGACAACTTTTAATCTGAACACATCTCCACAGTTTTAATAAAAGGGAAATTTTATCTGTCGTTGAAAATTTGTTTCATTTATTTTCAGATTAAATAAAACATCAAATAAATTACAATGTACTATAGATTGTATATATTTTTTTAAAATAATTTTTAACATTTTAAATTTTGTTCATTTTTTTTGTATTTTTACATATACAGTTTCTAGAGTGTACAAAGAGTTTCAAATTTGCAAACATGATTTACATGTAATGTAAAATTTTACATGATTTTACATGGATTTCATTTTCATGTGAGAAGCATCTGTTTTGATATTTTCTGCCATCAAGTTATGATTAAAGTAAACAATAAAATACAGTCTCTCTTGAGAATAAAGTCAGCACCTGTGAATCTACAACAGGACTTTATTTTTACAGTATTTTGTAATTTTTTTTGTGATTATACAACATGAATGCATTTCAAGTTTTATAATAATACACAATTGCAATATTCTAAAAATGTAAAAAATGAAATAATTGTCAAATGAGTTATTTGTATGTTGGTTAACTGTTTAATTAATACACAAAAACAGATTTTAAAAATGCAATTTACAGAATTATTCTTAAATCAATTCTATATACTGTATCTCTAATTCTCAGTATGTCGCTTCTCTTTTCCTCTTCCACCTTTCAAATACAGCATAGGTAAGGACTTTGAGGACGACTTACAGTTCTTACTCCAGGGGGTTTCACAATTCGAGCTCCCCCCTCATTGTCTAGGTAGTGAGGTTCTAGTCCACGGCCCACTAGCCTTTCCCATCGGGACCACAGATGATGGACGGGCATTCCTGGCAGGAGCCTACTATGGGCAGGGACGAGTCATTGTGACTACACATGAAGGATATATGGGACTCGAGGTAAGGTCGACATTATGAATTGGTCTTTAAATTGAAGTTTTCATGAACATATATTGTACAAGTTCATATTGTACAACTAAAAAATGCACTATTTCATAAATAGCATGAATTAATTTAGACAGCAAATATGATTCCTTCCAACATTTATTTTCTTGTACATTGCATTTGTTTCCATCAGCAGTTTGCTTTCTGCACTGCACTTGAGCCATCATTGATAAGATGTAACCCTATCCCTGAAGATAACCCTATTTTTTTTTTGAGTAAAATAAAACGACATTTTAAAAAATGTAAATATTGCATTAATTTGTGTAAGTTTGAATGTTTCTATTTTGACATTTAAGGAAATACTACAAATCACATATTGTGATAGGGTTAGGAGTAAGTGGACCTCAAAGGGTTATAATGAAATGTGTGCTGATCTACCAAATTTTTGCATGTCAGATAAACACATGGCTGCCTTTCATGCTGCTTTCCTTCTTTTCTTTTAGAGTATGGCTCCATTTTGGAAAAACGCCATTCACTGGTTGGATGAAGGCCGCAGAGGGGTTGTTGGTGTAACGGCAGATTCTGCACTCAATATTCTCAGAGAGTCAG
>VUQI01060516.1:0-16758 GCA_015106735.1 Paratilapia polleni | reverse complement strand
TATTTTAAATAAAAAAAAAAAAAAAAAAAAAGCAGGTGGAGCAGATTTAAATAATAAAAGAAATGTCAAGCACCTACATCATTTTCCACTATGTTTATAAATTCACCAGATAGCCGGACATTAACGCTTTTCTCTTTGTCACTTGTCTCCATAATTTTCCCCCTAACTGCTCTGATCCTTTGCTCTTACTGAGGCTGCTGGCTTGTGACTGGTTCTGAGCTCTGGCTACTTTAGCTTTAGCCACTTTTCCTTTGTTAGCTTCTTTAAAATGTTTAAGCATCTGATTTAGGTTTGTTGTTTTTCGTGGTGGTCCCCCCGCGGTTTACTTTGTGTCTTCACTCACAGTGAGGAGCTTCAGTGCTAACAACATGTTGGCGTGTGGCTGTGAGTATGTGCATGACTATTTGCCTGCACCACTGTGTGCGTGCACTCATGAAACAGACCAACTTTCAATCGGTCTAATGGTAGGTTGACCGGTCTGTCACCGGTCAGGGCAGAGAATACTGGAAATCGGCTGATTCGGGTCCCTGGCCGGTCAATCGGTGCATCTCTAATTAAAACTCTGGCATGATCAGTCAGCATTCTTGAGCTAAAATTGATTGTTACACACAGTGAATAAACTGAGGGGCTGCTCTAGGACAATTATTAGATATTGTTCTTATAAACTGTGAACCATGCAAAACTATACTCAAGTTCCAGAATAAAAATATAAAGCTGGCAATGTTCATAAAAGGTCTTTAAACCAAACATTCATGCTCATTTATTTTGTGTTTATAACAGTTTATGTTTATACTCAATCAAGACTCTGTTGTCAAGTAGTACACAGTTGTGGAGCTCTCTTTAGCCCTGGAGGTCCATTCATCTACTGGGTAATTCCTGGACCACTGCAGCTTGTGGCATACAGGCACAAAGAACTGACTAACATGTGAAGGAACATCATGACAGTGCTTAAGCTCTGTCGTATTCAGGTAATGATTACTTGACTTTCCAAAGAAATTGCCAACTTGGCTGGAACAATGTTATACACAGTTTCTTCCCCATGTTGCTATAACTTACTCACTGGGAAATCCAAAAGATTCCAAATGAAAAATCTAAGTCATATGGGCTCTTCCAAGTCTGAATTCTCAATATGCTTCACCATACTAATGACATAAGCTATAAATCTTTGGCTAAGCATAGTTGTCCTCTGGATGTCTTGCCTTTTTCATCAAGATGAGGCAAAAACTCCCCCACCCTATCTCATTTATTGTAAGCTGCATAAAAACAAATTTTTAAAGCTTGTTATCATAGTCCACCTTGAATCTAACCTAGTATTTTTCCGTATGTCAGTGCAATACAAATTTTAGGGAGCATGTTGGGAGGTCAACACTGCCTTACACATGGAGAACACACAAACCTTTATTGCTACTGTCTACAAAAGCAATTTATAATATTTTCTACTGGCTTTCCATTTTCATTTAGATTAATCGTCAATCATTTCTCACCACAGAGAGACTGACTCGAGCTAGTTTGCTTCAAATTTTAAAAATGAATTCTCACATTGATGCTGTAATCACTCTAAAAATCCTTTGGTAAGCTTGAAGCCTTTGCTCAGATAAAACAGCTCTGCCTATACCATCTGTAAATGTGCTGACATTGGATCCACCTGTGCCGCCTGGCTGACTGGGGCTGAGCTTATGAGACACTTCATCAACCTACCGATCTCTCGGTTCCCACTATAATCTGTTTCTCTTCATTGGTCTTGTTTCAGTCATCTCCACAGGGAAGTGGCTCTAAGATGGCTTCCTAACAGCCAGCAGCTCCCTTTGATACCAGGTGAAATAAATTCCTGGACGGATAAAGCAGCTTGCCAACACATGCTAACTAACTAGCTCCTCATATGGTTCTAGTCTGTTTCTCCACTTGGTCCCAAAGGAAGGGCTAATTGATTACAAAGAGCAAGTGTGAAGAAGTGTCATTAGCAGGCTAATAATGTTATACATCAAAAAGAGAACCGTCTTGCTAACAGGTTAGCAACATGGTGAAGGGTGGACAGTGGCAGGGGGTATTGATATGCAGACAGGCAGTCTGCTTGCCCACCCTCTCCTCATTTAGGACCATATATCTCAATATGGATGACAAGGTATCTCCCTTTGGCTTGTGGCGCGACACGCTGGCTCTTAGTGCTGACGTCCAGAGACATGGGAACAAAAGAGGAGGCGGGCGGGGGGCAGCATTAAAGTGTAATGGCTTTTGTTTATAAAAAAAGATAAAAGAGAGAGAGCAACGATTCTGACCAACTGGAGGCTGATCTGAATTTTCTCTCTTACAGTAAATTTGTGTAGCACAAAAGTCCTGTTGCCTGTCACTCCTGGGCGTGTGATTGAGAAAGACCTTTCACATAAATTAGGTTGTATTTTGTTCAGATGGCGACATCAGCTTTGCATGTGTATGTGTTATTGTCAGTCCTCAGGCATAATCTGCCTCCAGAACCCCCCCTTCCCACTAGCAAATCAATAGCTCCTGTTTGGACTACTAAGAACTCCACAACTGCAGTGATTAGAAAACACATTAGTGTTGATCAATTAGGAGCCAAACGCCTCACTTAATAATTGATGGCTTTTCTTCCATTTTACACACACACACAGGCCAATGCATGCACGCAGCACACACTGTTAGTGTGCCTGGCCAAGCGGCAAAGAGAGACAGTGGGTGATCCTCAGACCCAACAAATGCGAGGCGCCACGCTGTATTGACAGGGCCGCCTAGTCTGAATGCCTGATTAGGCTCTCCGGGGCCCCTTTGGCGCTTACACTCACACACACACACACACACACACACACACACACACACATACATACACACACAGTATTGTAGGTAAATAATGTACTCTGCAACTCTTTGATGATCACATCATCATGGCCTGGAAAGGCTGCAAACCAAGTGAAACACGAGATATCATATAGATGTAGAATATATCACTTGGGAATATATAATATCCGGTGCACACTAATAATCTTTTTTTTTTCTTTTTTTCCCTCAGACTTTAAAAACAGGTCTAACAATGGTAGGTAAAGTTGTGACCCAGCTAGCGGGCACCATACCAGCGGGCACTCCAGATGAGGAGGGCACATCTCACAGTGCAAGCCGTCGCAGCCCACACAACCCCGGTGTGGTCACCATTATTGACACACACAGTGTTGGAGAAGGACAGGTCAGTTAAAAGATTTTCTGCTTGTGCGTGGGATTGTTAATGATTTCAAAATACTACATTTCATTATTATTGACTGTGATGCTATTTTTAGTTGTCATGGGCTCCAAATTGTTCCATTCTTTGTGGACCTTAAGAAGACATGTCAATATGGGAATTCATCGCCAATGGTAAAACAGACTTGTGTGTGTTGTCGTTAATTAAACACTCATACAGAGTGTGTAAAGGTAAACTCTCATACTGCTGTGACATTCAATAAGTTGTTCATCTATAGTTGGGTCTGTATTGTAAACAGACCAATACTTATATAGTTCTTTGTTTACTCTAACAAAATGCTTTTTACTATAAGCCACATTCACCCATGCACACACTCTGTGCCTTTAAGGGCTTGTTAACCATCACATGCACGCTCACACTCAGATGGATGCATTGGGGGGAAGTAGGGTATTGGGATCTTGCTGCCATGCTAGTTTTTTGGAACCAGAGGTGACCATGGTTAAGTTAATTATAACTAAGTTAAGTTACAGCTAATGCTGCAGTTCCTCTACTGACTACTTGGGGCTTATTCCTAGACTGTAAGAAAGATGGACGTAGCTACTGTGACGTCACCTGTTGGTTTCAGAGCTCCGGTTTTGAAGCCTTGAGATGAGTGTTTTCGCCGTCGCCATCTTGGTTGCAAGAAACCGGATGTCAGATGTAATGAAAAGGGGTGGGTCTGACTGTGAAACCGCATGCGCCTATTACAATTCATGACAAGCAGCTGTGGAACTGTGCTCGGGGTTTGTGGTAAAAACACCTTATTAAGACACTTTATGTTGGTTTTTCCTTTCACTTGTCACCTGTTTACACTTTAGGATGGTCACAAGTTAACACTAGATTAGTTATTATTTTCGTGGATGGACCAACATACAGTCATTTATAGCTCATCTTATCTTGGTGTTTGCCTTAGTGCAAAGTTACAGTATTTTCCTTACTGTGGAATGTTTTGCTTAGCCTTTAAAGTTTCATTATGTCTACTACTATATGTAACTGATTAGGCTCTTGTAGACTTGAATTTTTCCCTCAGTGGACCCCATCAGAGTAAAACTGGTCTGAACTCACTGTGCTCCCTTTTTGAATCTTGCAAGGTGGTTCACTGTTACCACTTGACAGTCCTTATTTAAGTGAGTTTTACAGAATGCTTACATTACCCCCAACTGGATGCTTATAACATACGCAATGCATAGGCACACAGAGCAAATTAAATTGTTGCAGATTTGTTTTTGGGTTTTTGCCCCTCCTGTCTCATGTGTGATCCAGGTAAACTTAACCTCTGCAGCTTGGCAGGAAACCGACAAATCTTTAACCTTGGATCCTTTTTCTGTGGCTTGGACACACTCAGGCTTATTTACCTCACTCTGCACAATTCGCTGAAAGGTGTGACTTAGATATGCTGCATATTTTAACAGCCAAGCTTTTAGCCTCAACCCTGTCTGTTTTAGCTGTGCCGGTGAGAGAGACACTCTGTAAACACACAGCTGTAAACTCACATGAAGCTCAAGGTTGACTCAATGCACCATATGTCAAATAAGGTCCTGAATTTAAGGCTGTAGGAATTTAATTTTGTAGCCTGATATAGTTTTTAGTTTTAATTATTTTGTCACCAAAAATATTACACGTTAGAACTAACACAAACGTAGCCCATATACTGTAAATGCAGGTTTTAGTTGGCACTTGTCCTAAAGGGTTGGCACAGTCAAATTTACAACAAATAAATAAAAAAATAAATAAATCTGGAGAGTTTGAAGGAGTTCTTTGTTGTGTTTGTACAGTTTGGAGGGGGGCATGTTATTCACTTTACCTGTCAGTGGTTTTAAATGTTGTGGCTGATCAATGTATATATGGTGTAATATTGTGAGTGTGCATTATTAGTATTACAAATTGTCGACAAATTATTGTGTCCTATGATGTTCTCCCTGCTGAAAAGAGTCAGTTTGGAGAATTATTTCCACCTTAATAATTAAAAAAAAAAAAATTATCCCAAAGTTGGGAAATTCTTTTATTATAGCAGTTAAAATTAAGCAAAACACCACAAACATATGAAATACAGCTTAAACAAGAAGAATGGTATGTGGCTCAATAAAATATGACCAAAAAGAAACTTAATAAGTTAAAAAACTAATCTGTAATGAAAATAAATACAATAAAGTAAAATAAGTTTAACATTAAAAACTGATATTAAGTTATAATATAATGTATAACAAAGTGCAGTATTTCAAATATGACAAAACAAATAACTGAATTAAACATTACTTACTAAATGTTATTATAGAGTATTAGTATTATATAGATTTTTGTGTCTTATGATTAGAACCACGAGTAAGTAGGGTACTCAGTTATTGTAGGACACTCCACCGCCTTCTTGTTGGCCAATAATAAAATAGATTAAAACCCCTGAAAAAGACACAGTGGGGATTTGATTGTTCAACGATATAGCAATATTTGAAAAATCCATATCAAGCATGAAATTATGGTTCGTATCATACGAAGCACTGCTCTGTACTGATCTTTTAAAGTTATGTAGGCAATGGTGTAGTGGCAAATATGAAGAAAAAAATAAAAATTTTAAAGTGTTTGGTTCTTGTAATTATTTTCCAAGTGTGAACTTACACAACAATCAGAAAAAACTTCCAGCCAGCATGCCCATTGGTGACTAATATCAACAAAGGTCACCAGCAGTAATAATAATAAACACAGTTTGATATAAAAGGAAAGGAAATAGTTTTAAAAAAAAATCAGAATGTTTACAAAAAAAAGTTCCACAAAATTTTAAGGTGAGTTTGGATCTGTTGTCCTGACTACAGATCTGGCTAGTTTAGGTGTATGTAGCAGGATACAGTAAGAATAGATAAAAACGTACAGGACTAACCTTGGCTACAGTTTGAACCATACCAGTTGCCAACAGGATCTCCTCTTAATGGCAAACGAAATGCTAAAAGCTTTTATCCCCTTAATTTTCCTCAGCCACTTCAAACTGTGATTAATCACAGCTGTCACATTTTTAATGAGGCATGTTTGCATACATAGTACAGTTTGCGAGTGATGTAGTCACCACACACACACTCTTTGCCTTCTCCTTTTCTCTGCACTGTGACTGTATCCGCCCTGTAGTCAGTGTGTTGTCTTATAAGTTGGACCTAAGCCTTCAGAAGCGGGTCTGCGCTCTGTCACCAGGCGACACACTGTAACCGTACACTGGCCATAAACACTGACGAGGCCAGGAGGGAGGGGCGCACTAAGAGTGTAGGAGAAATGGAGGGTTGAAGGGAGTAGTGGGGTGGGGACAGTAGAGAGTGAATTAAGATGGGGGTTGGGGGTGTAAATTTTGGAGAGATGGGAAAAGTCAGGAATATGATTAAGGTGAGTTCCTATGTCAGTGTGGGAATCCAAGATATTCCCATCTCTTCCAGGCTTTGAAACTCCTTATTTGGAACAGAAGCCTCAATACACAGGCACACACACTCTCCCCTGTGTAACTGGGGCTCGGTTCTCTAGAGGACACTCTTGTTTCAAAGGGCTCCAGCAGGATTCCCTCACAGAACAACATTGTCTGCCTGCACCGTAATAAAAGTGATCTGCTTCATGTCACCAGCCTCTTTCTGTTCATGCTGTTCTCCCTCCTTTTACCCTTTTTTTCCCTCTTTCCCTATTTTCTTGCTTGTAGTGTGAGACGAAGCCCTTTAGTTTTTAGAGGCTATCTTGTTTGGACTAGCTTATATTTTTAAATGTTTGGCCAGCTTTCCTGACATCGTTAATGCAACACTGAGGCCACATTTAACCCTCTGCATATGTTCTCAAACACATGCACACTCTTGCACAAAGTAGCCTCATGTCTGGGCTTATGTCTAATCTTTGTGTGTGACTAAAGGAGTTTTCTGCCAGCTCCTGGTCTCAGCGCAGCCTTTGTTAGAGTTGTCCCAGTCTTGACAGCAGACTTTGTAAAGAGATTTAGGAGCAGCCTCTAGTTGTGCAAAATAACTTACAATTTCATTTTCTTTGGCAAGTTTCACAAGTAGGAAACCAATTCTAGATTTGACGCCAGTGTGTGCCTGTTTACAGGAAGACCCTCTGTCATGGGATATTGTCAAAGCCACATGTGAAAAGCCACATCATTGCCAAAGTAAATTTGTCCATATTCTTGTCTCTGTTGTTGGGCCATATCCTGTCCACACTGGTCTCAGTACAGCCGCTTTCTGAAGCACTAGCACTAATGAAATATAGCTCAAATATGATGATTCATATTTTCTTTGAGCACAAGAAGTGGGATTTTGAACAAAGTGCTTGCTTGTCTTTATTTCAGGTAATATGCTTATTATTTTCTATCCACAAGAGGGCAATGGCACATTCAGAAAGGAGTTACACTTCCAGCTGTTTCACAGCGGGGTGATGTCAAAGAACAGTGCTTAGTGTGGTGATGATATCACACCAAACCAAAATGTGAAGAGAAATCCTTGAGCAGGGGAAAGTCCCACTTTGGGTTTAATGTTCTCATTGTTAGAAAATGATTTGGACTTTCATTGTGTGTGTGTGTGTGTGTGTGTGTGTATACAATCCAGGTCTTGGTGAGTGAGGACTCGGACGGTGAGGGAGTGGTGGCTCATTTCCCAGCTCATGACAAACCCATATCCTGCATGCAATTCAACCCCAGTGGTAAGGCACACACACACACACACAAACACACACTCGTTTTGACATCTTAGTGGGGAACTCCATTGGCGTAATGCTTTCCCTAGCCCCTTACCCTAACCCTAACCATCAGAAATGAATGCCTAACCCTAACCCTTACCCTAAACCTAACCATAAACTAATTGTAAACCCTAACCCTACAACCACGTTTTGAGCCTCAAAAAGGCTCAAGCATGCCTTCAAATTTGTCAGGACCAGCTTTTTGTCTTCACAAATCACAGTTGGTCCTCACACCTATAGTTTTATGCAAATTGTTGTTCTCACAAAGATCTCTAAGCAAGTACACACACACACGCACACACTAAAGATTGTTCAGTCTTCTGCTGCTCATGTAAGTGTGTGAGCGACTTGGGATTGGTGTAATTGAACACTCATCTGCCAAAAAGGCACACAAAAGGCATGTATACAGACCCCTACATGCAATAACTATGCCTGCACACATGGATTCACATACACAATTGCAAAAACACACAGTGAGCAGTGGAACCGGGGTCTGTTTCAGGCAAGCAGCCTGGGCTAACAATGGATAGCAAGACCTGTGGGACACACAGTTGCACGCGCACACACAAATGCACTCCCTCTCTCGCCTTCTCTTTCCCCCTGTGGGTAGAGACACAAAGTAGATTCTGGGCTGTTGTTCAAAGCTTAGCAGGATTAGCTGCATGATCTTGCCACTATTTTTTTTTTTTTCAAAAATATATTTTCATATTTCTAGCAGGTTTTGGAGATCAGCTTTAGAGAAAAGTACTCGAGAATAAACTGTCAGATTTCATCTCTGTTTAGCAAACAAGTTACACACTGGGAAGCGAGGAAGGTGTCAGCTACAAGGCAGAAAGTAAATAGACAAGGCTGTACATACTTGGTCTGGTGCTGTGTTTCCTGATATGGTTAGGACCTTACTTCCACTTAAGCAAGATCCATAAAAATTTGACTGGACCAACCATCAGTGTCTAACCTCACTAATTCCTGAATGCCTGTCTGAATGAGAATAAATTCCTCCAGCGGGGTTCCAAAACCTTTTGGAAAAATAGTGCGTAAAGGCTATAGGTTATAGCAGAATATTAAAACCTATTATGGTTTCAATACCTTATCAATATCAATACCTTTGATAAAAGTGTTTATTTGTTGAACACACAGAGCACTCAGTGACTTTAATTTTTGTTCAGATTGTGTAATTTCCAACTCATCTAAGGTTGTATTTTCTAAACCAGCCTCTTGCAGACAGATACACACCACAAGAACATGCTGCTTGTGTAATAAAGTCATCTAATGGCACTGAGCTCATTCTGGCTCATTTTAAGAAGTCTCCTTGGAGAAGGTTGACTTTGCCTTTTAAAACCAGCGCTTGTGATTTGTGAGTCTCCTGTGAATTGTTAGGGCTTGGTTTCAGTGAAGCGAGCAGTAGCAAGACGTCTCTGCCTCGTTTTATTTCACATTTTGTCCACTTTGTGTCATTTTTTTCCCTCCCTGCTGTAGGCTCGTTTTAGTCTCTCTCTTTTTTACATCTTGAAGCTATCAGTATCTTGGCAGCAAGACAACAGAGAGGCAACGCTGCACGTGGAGAACATACCCACAATTCCACTGCTGTGTCCAACACACACACACACTGACACACACACTGACACGCACACGTGTCGATAATTCCATTGTGTTAACTAGCTGGCAGAAAGCCTACCTCAGTGTTTCCAAGGCAACAAGTTTGTAATTTTAGCGATATTGTTGTACATAGTGTGCGTGCATGTGTGTGAGTAGATATTTTCTGAAAACAATGTTGAAAACATATGAAAATGCCAAATGTGATTTGATTGTTCTCCTCCCTCCTTCTGGTCTGGCAGCTCTGTAGCTTTTCAACTGTTCATCTCTCTGTAAATGACAAATTGGCACATAGATGATGATATATGGTTAAAGTCGTAATCTTCTATGATGTTTTTGTTCTGATTTGCATCTTCCAGAGATTACTTCAAACTCAATCTCTGCTCCCAATTGAATGCTTTGAGACTTTTGATTCATTGTTGGTAATGTTTACGCTGGAGGATAAGGGTGTTGGTTTTTCTCTATTTTTATTTTTAATTCAACAAATCCTATGAAAAGATCAAAACTAGCGATGTGATAGTGTGTGGCAGTCAACCACAAACCCAGTGGTGTAGCTCTAAATACAAAAATCTTGAAAACAAGGCAACGGCAATGAATGTTTATGCTACAGCGCTATAACCTAAGGTGTTATTACCATGATATTAGAGTCAATGCACTTTTAACAATATCACCTGCCCAGTCCTCTAAAGGTGTGTACACACAGGAAGGGACTAGCAGAAATTTGGGGACCAGAAATTGACGCAAAATGACTGAGTCTGCTTCCAGTGGGAGCAAAGGGAACCCCTGACAAATTCAGGGTCTTTCAGCAGCATAAACTACACCCAGACTTACTCCCGTCTCTTTTCAAAGTAAATAAGTGATATCACAGTGGGAACTGTGAAATACAGTGCTCAGTGTATGGGGTCAGTTTGTGTTATTCCTCTATATTTCTCAACCTGGAATCACCAGTTCTTATAGTTCATTTTCAGAAATTATACAAATATGGCTTTTGGTTTTGCTATTCATTGTCTGTTGTTATATTGCAGTATAAAATAGCTTCACTAAAATGTTTAAACATGTTGCAAATAACAGCCTTTATGGTTATTTAGAAGTCATTCAGGCTAATATGGCAGCTCTATTCTACTTTACCACCCTGATTCCGGCAACCAATCAACTGGCTGAAAAGTAGCAACAATTTAAGTTAACCAAGATTTTCTATGGCTCACTATAGCCACAGAAGCACTAAGAGATACAGAGAAGAAAGGAAAGGTATAAGACACGAAGTGCACAGTGCACACATATACTGTATGCATTATGCATACAATATATGTGTGTGACAGTGTAACAGAAATAATGGATGAACCAAGTATACAGAATGGTCAGCCAAGAGAGAGCGAGTCCAGACTGTATTCCAGTGTCTGTGAGTGTGTGTTTAAGTGTGTAAGAGTGGTTTAAGCCTTGAGCTGTCTTCTTTTCTTCAAGAGGTTAAGTAATGGAATTAAAGAGTCTCTATTGGCAAATTTTACACACATACTCAAAGGAATCAGGAATCAAAACTAATTTTATTTTCATTCTTTACATCTTTCTCTTTCTCTCTCTCTCACATACATGAAGCCAGAATAAAACATGATTTATGGGGTCTACGAGAGGCTCTAGCAAGTAAAGATGCTGCAGGCTATTATACTGAATACTGCAGAAAAAAAGCAAACACTTCACAATGTGTATACTATATGCACATTATGATTATATTCACATGAAATACACACACACACACACACACACACACACACACACACACACACACGTGCATTTGCACTTGCTGAAAGAATGACTTTAGAGATGGATGCGACATCAATCAACTGCATAGACAGTGTGCTGCAGAACATCTTCACCTGAAGAAACCTCAGTGCAGGAAACTGGAGCTGGGGTTGTGCTCTATCAGTCCACCAGAAATCCACAAAGAAATCTCTCTTAGTGTGTGTGTGTGTGTGTGTGTGTGTGCATGCCTTGTCCTGCCCTGTTGTCTACCTTCTGATTTCATTTGCATATACCCGCTACTAGAAAGCCATGTGTTTCTACTCAAAGTAAAGTCTGTTAACAGTCTTAAATTATAGATTAATTTAGAATTTAGTTTTCATTTTTTCATCACACCGAGTGGGAAAAGAAGAGAGAGATGAAAATGTTGAAAAAGGAAATGGAGAGAATGATGAAAGAAAGAGGAGAAAGCGTCACTAATGTTTCCTGCTAAAATATTCAGACTACTGCCGCATGATGCGTCACCCTGTCCCACACATACACGTACACTTACACACTCTCATATGTACACACAAACCCAGGAGCCATTCCAAGCCCCTCTATCCAGAGTCCCCCATGGAGGAGCATGCAAGAGCCAGCGGCCATATTTGACCATGCTGAACTTCCTGTTCACTCGCTTTTCTGACTCATGATTGGTTAATTATTTAGGAAAGGGAATAGGAAGGGAAATTCAGTGAGTAGAGCAGAGATGTCACTGCTGCCTGTTTTGTAGAAAAAATGCCTAAGAATTTAACAGCGAATTTAACCTTTTTCGTGCAGACCACCTTTTTCTCCTGTTCTGTTAGGCCACACATGGTTAACAGAGGCCCACCTAGAGCTTGATAAAAGTCAGACCAGATTACAAGAATGTAAAGAAAAAAGCAGCAGACAAACTTCAGGAAATTGGGAATAATAATAATAATTTTAAAAATGTATATTTGGAAGTCGAAATGTTATGAAAAGATGCAACCAAATGAAGGAATAAACTGCAAAGACAGAAAGAAACGGAGAAAAAAATAATTACAGGAGGTCTTGTAGAAACACAAGGTTGCGTGCCAAACACTGCCTATCTTTTACTTTCCGTTCTTCCCTCCATCTTATCCCACCTTGGACACAGGATATAAAACATTAAAAGCCCCTAGTCAGCTCAGGAATACGGTCCAGGAAGAGAGACGGTAGGGAGTGGAAGGTAGAGGAGAACAGAAACAGACAGTCACCATTTGATTTGATGTGTTGCTTGTTCGGGGCAACACTCAGATGTGGTCTGTGTGTTCAGTTCGAGCGGCACTCCTCAACGGTCAATATGCTAATGCTCAACAAGCATTTGCAGCAACCGTGTGGCTTCAGAAAAAAGTCACACTACTGAAGCCCAAACACAACAGAAAATGTCTAAGTTGTCTCTGAAATATCTAAACAGCTTTTGATTGCTATTATTTCACTGAAGCAAAATAAAGACTAAAAAATGTGTTAGTTTATTCAAGATACAGTACGACTCTCTGACTGTAACACTTTGTGACAGTTGTCACTTGTTACACCTCAGCTCTACCAAGACACGCCATTACCAAATTGTGAAATTTCTAGCTTGAAACAAGGCAAGATGGCAGCAAGCGGTGGGTGTTGTCACAGATGCAGCATTCATCTACAGCTATGACTTATATGCTATGGCAATACGAGCTTTGAAATCCTACCATCACTTCCATTTCCTTCTTGTTTCACATCATCCCAATGAAAACAGGAGCAGCTCTCTCCAGCTTTAGCCATAAACCCAGTAAACACAGTGTTTGAAGATTCTGGTTAGACATACAGTCCTTCACCCACCAATCAGGTGATGTGTGTAAATTATTTTGGGTAGAAAACTAGCCACACTCATACACACTCATATACATCAGCTTGACAAAGGGACAGTATGGTAAATATCACAAGTACTGACACATACAAATGCACATACACAAAGGCATAAAATTTGTAAATTCAGTTGCCAAAAATTCAAAAATGTAAAAAGCTTACTGAATATCCTTCTCCCCACTTGGGCTGTTTGGCTCATTGACTTCATCTTTCTGTCTTTACTTCCTTCCTCCCCCATACACATTACAATGTACACACTCCCACACAGGTGCTACTTTTGTTAGGTTTTAGAGACATTTTAATACCATAAAGAGCAAAACTGCACATCACATACTTTTCTGTAAACATATATAAACATGCACACACACAGTCCACTGCAGCTGAGACGGTTTCCCTCCAGAGACATAGTGTGTCCAGTTCTCTCCGTCTATCTAGGTCAGCCTCATAGAAAACCTTGCATACCTCTCTCTCTCTTTTTCTCTCTATCTCCATCTCTTTCCTTTTCTTTTCCCGTTTCTGTCTCAACATCTGGCTTCATTCTTTCCTCTTCTAAGCCGCCCCATTCCATCTTTATTTTAAGTCCTCTCTGTGTTTGCGTGTGTGTGTATGTGCATGTGTGCATGATCTATGAGAAAGGATACCAACAGTTTGAACAGAGTTCCAGTTATCCTATTGCCAGGGGATAAGGTTGCATTTTAAGGGAAGGAAAAATAACTTCATGTAAAAATATGCCAGCAAAATTTCCCGATATCCATATTCTGCCTAGCTGTAAATCACATTAAAAGGATTTTCCTGAAGCCAACTGAAGAGCTTCATTTTAAAAGTATAAAGTCCTGTTGATCAAAGGATGAACTATACAGATCTGCACTAAGAGGAATTTTATTCCAAAAGAGAATATGCACCATTTGAAAAGTGCACACCTACACTTAAAAATAGTTGGCGTGAAAATGAACTTTGATTGTGGGTTTCTTGTTGACTCATGAGTCATCTTTAATCCTTTGTTTACAAAGTTTTACTTAAAAAGTTGGGGTTTTGAGATCAGCTGTGTTTTGTGCAAATTGCACATGTGAATTTCAGGTGCTTTTACAGTTACTGTGCAAAAGTCTTGAGCTGACAAAGAGCCAGACTTTTAAAGTGGTGTTTTAAAGTGTCAATAGCTCTCCAAGCTTTCTAAAGGTCTTTCAAAGTTTTTCCTTGGATATTGGCTGCTTTTTCACTCATTTTCAGTCCAGTCCTTGTTCCTGACCATTTTCAGAGAAATTTATTGTTTGTTAAGCCACTTAACACTGACCTATGAATCATTCAAACATAAAACAGGTGCCTAATTCAAGGGATGAACCAGTGTTGTGTCTACACATAACAGACAACTTAGCAAAGAACCCATTTTAAATTGTATCTTTATTCACTTTGTTACTATCAGAAAATAATTTGTTTCCATTTCTTTTGTAGAATCTATGAAAAATGCCAAAGACAACACAGTTTGACAGGCATAAAATAGTATTTTTGCACTGACAGGGTGATTCCTTGTCGATATGCCAGGTTTATCAGCCATAAACCTGGGATATCTTGGCCTGGTGTGCAGTATGTTCTTAAAAAATTTTTAGAACACTAGATAAGTGGTGGGCAAAAGATGGGCCTAAAAAAATTATCTACAGCAGATGAACAGTATTTCAAAGCAATGTGTTTAAGAAATAGGAACATAATCCAGCAAATCTGACACAGGACCTGAGAGATGCAACTGGCCTTTCAGTTGATCTATCTACTGTTCACTGAAGCCTCATCAGAAATGGTCTCAGTGGAAGGGTGGCTGTCAAGAAGCCATTCTTAAGGAAGAGAAACTGGGAGAAAAGGCTGAGGTATGCCAAATTACACAAGAACTGGACTGAAAATCAGTAGCAACGGGTCTTATGGAGTGATAAATCCAAATTTGAAACTTGTGGTTTAAATCATCAATGTGGATGGAGGTCAGGAGAGAGGTACAACAGTGAGTGTCTACAGCCATCTACAAAACACGGCGGAGGCTCTGTCATGGTTTGAGAACAGAACAAAAGGCAGCCAACATCCAAAGAAGAGCTTTGAATGTCCTTCAAGAAGACTGGAGAACTATTCCTAAAGACTACTTAAAGAAATCACAAGAAAGCTGCCTAAGAGAGTTCAGGCTGTATTGAAGAATAAATGTGGCCATACCAAATACTGACTGTCAATCTTATTAAAATTTTACAAGCTCTGTTTTTGCCTTATATACTGTATTTCCATTTATGTTTGCACGTTTTAGTAAATCGCTGCACCTATTTCCCATTTTCCCATAAAGAAATGAGGGGTGGCTCGAGACTTTTGCACAGTAGTGTATGTCTTCACTTGTTATGTCTTTTGAAAACAGACATATAGTGTCCACAAACTTGTCTGACAGAAGATGTGTTTATACATATGTTAAATAACAAGACACAACGTGCAGTCTTGGCTGCTCTGCTGAAACAGTTTTTATGGCCTTTGGTGAAAACAGAAGTCAAGGGGAGTGACAGCAAATAGACGCTGATTGAACAACTGGTCACACAAGATCACAATTCACATAGGTCAGTGAACAGACAAAGGTTCTGACACATACAAAAGACACACCTACAAGAGCACAAGCAATTGCAGAGGCTTAAAGGTATTCCTGGAAAATATGCCTTCAAAAAACATCTATCTGACTACTGTGTCACTATAATATAAATGTGCCCTGTATGTGATTCTGTAAATATGTGCAGGATTTCCACAAGTATATGGAGCAGCTACCCAGAGGGGAAACGTAGCTATATAGGCTGACTGGGGGTGTAAAAATGTTGGTTGCCTCTGGCACATTCTAATACCACTATCATGTCTTCTACATTGATCCTAATTATTTCATTAATTTTTCTAATGAGTTTGCAGATTGTAAACATTTAGTGAATTATTGTAAAGAAAATTAGGCTTCTTTGTTTCACACTTCTTTTGGGTAGCATCTTTCCGCTCCCTTTTCATATCCATTGATATACATCACTTTTTAAGGCTTATTGTGCCGTTATTAAGTTGTTGCCATCACAAATTATTTGTACTAATATTTGTCAAACTCTGAAGACCCCAGCCTGCTCTCTACTCCACAGGACATGACTTTTCAGCTTCAGAATATTATGTAAAGCTTGTGAGGCAAAACTGATACAAAAAGATAGGCATGTTTTTTTCTGTTATCATGCTTTAACTGTGTAGAAGCAGGAACTATTGGCCATACAATATACACATGAAGAAATGCAGCTTATTCAAAAAAAACAACAAAAACACAAAACTACAAAAGTTTCGAGGTGGATTTAACTGACTAGTCTGCTCTTTTACCTGTAGCCAGCACTTATGAAACGTTGGATCCATGTGTTTGTTTGTGTAGGTTCTGATTATGTAAATGTTTGTCTATTTTCTGGATATGTGGACATTTTTGAGAGCTTTCTTTTTTTGGCTTATGCAGTCATTTATATCTGTGTATACTTGTCCATGGTACTGCAGATTGATTTTTTTTTTTTTTATATATATATATCGGGTTAGAAGCATAGACTTATGATAGTGCTGAGAGTTCAGAGGTGATGGCCTGACACAGCTTGAAGATAACCACTCAGATAAATCAT
>VUQI01060515.1:6998-29741 GCA_015106735.1 Paratilapia polleni | reverse complement strand
TATCCAGGTATGATTTTACTGCACTGGCAGTGTGTTTGGGATCATTGTCATGCTGAAAAATGAAGCCGTTGCAAATTAGACACTTTCCAGGTGATACTGCATGGATCAAAATCTGACGATACTTTTCTGCATTAATAATTCCATCAATTTTGACAAGATCTCCAACACCACTGGCTGAATTGTAGCCCCAAACCATGACAGAGCCTCCATCGTGTTTTACACATGGCTGTAGACACTCACTGTTGTACCTCTCTCCCGATCTCCTCTGTACATATTGACAATGATTTGAACCAAAAATTTAAAATGTGGATTCATCCATAAGACCTGTTGCCACTGATTTTCACTTCAGTTCTTGTGTGATTTGTCATACCTCAGCCTTTACTCCTTGTTTCCCTTCCTGAAGAATGGCTTCTTGACAGCCACCCTTCCACTGAGACCATTTCTGATGAGACTTCAGCAAACAGTAGATGGATCAACTGAAGGGCCAGATGGATCTCTCAGGTCCTGTGTCAGGTCTTTGCTGGATTTTTTCTATTTCTTAAGGACATGACTTTCAGATACTGTTCATCTGCTGTAGATAGTTTTTTTAGGCCTGCCACTTATTCCGTTTTCCACAGTTTCCTCAAATTTTTTAAGGACACACTGCACACCATGCTGAGATATGCCAAGTTTTCAGCTAATAGCTCTTTGGGAATCACCTTGTTGGTGTAAAAATGCTATGTCCATCAAACTGTGTTATCTTTGGCATTTTTCATAGATTCAACTAAACAAATGGGAACAAATTATGTGTTTTTGCAAGAGGCTGCTAGTAACAAAGCACCTAAAGATACAATTTAAAATTGGTTCTTTGCTAAGTTGTCGGTTATGTGTAGACACAACACTGGTTCATCCTTTGAGTTAGGTGCCTTTTTATGCTTGAATGATTCACAGGTCAGTGTTAAGTGGCTTAACAAACAAAAAAAAACATTCCTCTGAAAATGTCAGGTGCAAGGACTGGACTGAAAATGAGTGAAAATGCAGCCAAAGACCTTCAGAAAGGCTGGACAACTATTGCTCAAGAAAGTCTGGCTCCTTGGAAGCAATATATAAAGAAATGAGGGGTGCCTCAAGAATTTTGCACAGTACTGTATATATTGTTAAACAGTTCCTCAGAGAAAAGTTGCATGTTCAAGGTGCAAGCTGTGTGAGAACAGGTTTGCCTTTAATTTTAAAGAATTGCGTTGTTCATCCACTGGGAGCCCTTTCCTCCTATTCTTTGATCCAGAATGCTTTTCTCCTTTGAAATCAGTTGAGCTTAAATGTGGAAGTGAAATGTTCTCTTCACCGATAGTCACTTTTTATTCAAACGGCTACTTCAAGGTGACTGTTAATATCTCAGAACGCTGTATGGGTTTTTATACTTTGCATCCATAAGTAGAAGAATTACTGAAGTCAGATTTAGCCCTCTATTTGTCTTTGTCACAGGAAGGTTGCTGGAGCTGCTTGATCAGTCCAGTTTGCACCCAAATACAGAGGGAGCAGGTTGTTAATGCAGCTTTGAGATTAATTCATGCCATTAATCAAATGTAAAGAATGCACAGTGAAAGAGGAAAATATGAAAATGTAACCATGAAAAACATGAATCCAAATTAGAAATGAAATGAAAACAGTGGGAAAAAATAGAATGAACCCCTTTTCACTAACTCACTCACTCAGGTTTTTCTTGTTCCATGAGCTACATATTGTATAGTATGGTGGTGTTTATTAGTCAGTTTCATTGTTGTAAGAAATAGAAAAAAATGAAAATAAATCAATGTTTGGTGTCACCACCCTTTGCTTTTTACAACCTCACCAGTTCTCCAAGGTTCTCATGCCAGTGTGGCCGTGTGTCTTTAAAATGCTACTAATAAAATGGCTAAAAAAGTATTAAATTGTCTCAAATTCAGTTCTGATCTTAAATGTTTTTAGTTTAGTTAGTTGGCTTAGTTTAGTTTACTTCGAGAATTTCCAGCACACAATGATGCTACTTTTACCCCCTCTACACATTTTGATCACGGGATGAGAGTCCATCCTTAAGGCTGTATTATTTTTTGGAACAGGCCATACTCCATTCAACAACCAGATAGCTTGGTTTTCTTTTCATATTAAAAAACACATTTGGAAAATTTTCTTAAACTTAACCAAATACTGTTCATAAAAGTATTTACTTGGAAGGAGTATATTTTTACTTTAGATGTGTATTTCAGTCTCAAGTTAAGTCCTAAATCTCATTTAAAATTGTGTTCTGAAAGAGACCTCAGGTCTATAAGTGTAAAGTCTTCTTTATACCTGCTTGCATACATAGTTTCCAGGTAATTGGTAGGTACTCCAAGCATCTTGGAGTATTTGCTACAGTTTCCAAGTTGCTTCTCTTAGCCCTTAGACTCACAGGCCTGGAGACTGGTATGCAACCTTGCTAGGGAAAAATGTGTATTCCCCAACAGGTTGGTGAGTGGTTGCTGGAGGTTGCTGGCTGTTGCTAGGTGAACTCGGTCACAAAGAGAGTGCTGCATCAAAAATCTTCTTGTGATTGCTTTGGTCGCTACCAGATTGCAGCGGTCTACCATAATTTGCATGGAAGTGCAAACATGTTGCTGCAACCAACATGTTCCAAAAGGCGCAACGTTTACTTTGAAGGCAAACAGTCTCCGTGGCACTTCTCACAGTTTCACCACTCGGCGAGCAGTTGGTGAGTATTTGCAGACAAGTTGACGTCTTAAATACAAGCTACAGGTGACCACCACCATGCTTAACAGCTGGTGCAGTGTTCTTAGGTTTGAAAGCCTCACCTTTACTCATCCAAACATACCTCTTATAATTGTGGCCAGATAGCTCAGTCTTTGTCTCATCTGACCATAAAACTTTTCGCCAGAAGGCATTTGGCTTGTCCATGTGGACAGTAGCAAATTTCAGTTGAGCTTGAAGGTGTTAATTTTGGAGCAGGGGCTTCTTTCTTGGTCAGCACCCTCTTGGTCCATGGCAATGCAAAACTTGCTTCACTGTGGACAGTGACACTGGTGTTCCAGCAGTTTCCAGTTCATGGCAGGCTGGTTTTCTGAGGGTGACAGTTTGGGTCTTCTTCCAAATCTTGGCAAAGTGGTGACACATCCGAATAACTTGTACTGACGTACAATTGTTTGAACTGATGATCTTGGAATCTGCAGTTGTTTAGAAATGGCTCCATTAAGCTGCTGGAATGGCCTTCCCAAAGCCCAGACCTCAACCCTATTGAAAATTTATGGACTTGAAAGGCGGGTCCATGCCAGGAAACCAACCAATTTAAATGAACTCTAATTCTGCCAAGAAGAGTGGTCAAATATCCAGCCAGAATTATGCTAGAAGCTTGTTGATGGCTACCAAAAGCGTCTGGTCAAGGTGCAACTTGCTAAGGGACATTTAACCAAATATTAGTTAGGGTGTATGTATACTTTTGACCCTGTATGCATAATTTTGACCCTGTGTGGATTAGAGAAAATCCAAAATAAATTCAAACTTGTGCACCCAATTCTTGTTTTATAAAGTCATTAAAGATGTATGCTGTACAATCATTCCACCCTGGAAAAAGGAAATCATTAAAATTATCACGACATTCATGTATATGATGAGTGTATGTAAACTTATGATCACAATTGTATGTGTCTTTGGCCCAGTGCGGTAGGTGCAGCAGGACTCTTTCCTGTGAATTTCAAGAGATCTCACAGTATTAGTCATGTTCCATATCAGGTCATGCAATGAGGGAGGAAAAGGAAAGGAGCCCAAAGGGAAAGACTGCAGTCATTCAGACTTAATCAGACAAAGATTGAGACAGTCCTCTGCATTCATAGACAGCTACCAGCAAAAAGCCCCTTGTTGTGTGCCTGGTGACATGATATCTATGGTGCAAACTAGGTTTTATTATCAGCAGAAGATACTGTGATGACCAATTACAGGATTTCAATTCAGATATTAGCAGTAACCAGTTTAGGAATTCCTGTAAATGACTCTTGTCACTAACTTAGTAATTAGAAAATCATTTAACTGACTGAAAGTTAAAATCTGAGTCATCTGATGTTAAGTCCGGAATTGCTTTATAGATAAGCTAAGAGAATTTTTTGGGTGTAGAAAAAAAATAGCTTTTAATTTTAAACATTGAAGCGTCATGAGGCCTGTCTACTGGATACAGATGTGTGATTCTCCACTGCCCGGAACAGAGGGTCACCATAAAGTATTTCTCAGATTTAATGGAAAACCTATTTAAGAGACCTTCCTGCACAGACAGAGGACCACCATTCGTGTCCTGGTAACCGAGTTCTTAATCCCGTATCAGATAAGGGTTGTTTCCAGAAAACAGACAATCTTCTCGTTGTGGCAGCTTGGCCGACATCCACACTCATGGTGTGTAGTTCACAATTATCCATGTTTGATTATGTGCCACAGTTTTGGTGTCGTTGTTTCGTATATTTTTTATATATATTTTGGGGGGACAAAGAAAAATTTCTTTCCATTTCTTTTAAAGACAATTTCATTGGGTTTTTTATAGAATCTCTTTTTTTGTCTCTCTCTCTCTCCAACCTAGTTACAAAAATATCTGCACATTGTAGCAGGCCTCATGCTCTTTACCTTCTCTGTGAATGAATGCAGTAAATATTTTCGCTTTAGTTAGGTCTGATAAACAACAAGTCATGTACTGTGCTGAAAAGTTCATGACAAATGGTCGTACTAACTGTATGTCAAGGTGAGAGAAACAGCAAAATTTTAACACTGCTGTTCAAATGGAAATTGTGAAAATAAAAAATAATAGTTACCATTTTAGCTACTGCATGGAATGACAGACAATTGTTAAACACTTTCCCTTCTTCAAATGTTTTATCTGTTTTGCAGAATCCGGAGGAAAAGGGGGAGACTGAGGAAGGCACTGATGCCAGTAAATCAGAGATCAGCCTGGTCTATGAAATTGCCCTCAAGAGGAACTTGTCTGTTAATTTTGAGGTGAGAACAATATGACAAATACCCACAAGGATGTGTTCCTGTGATGATGTTATTATTGGTACCAAGGGGATTTGGAGGTTTTGATTTTTCTTTATGTAATCAGAGAAGGAATGCAGAATGAAGATAAGACTGTGCAGTGAGAGAATCCATAAATGGTCATGACTTCCAGGATTTGTGAAATGTTAAAATGCGGGAAGTATTACTAAAATTGAACTCGTCAGTAGCTGCATGAAAAGATAACGTGCCGGAAATTGAAGGAGTCACGCTGAGAATCCTCCAATGATGATGAAATATGGTCTTCATCTTTATTTGTGTGTCAGTGAGACTTATATTAAATATGAGAGTGTGTTTCAGTGTGTTTGTATAATCGATGAAGCACATGGGAGTGGGTTCAGTGGTGTGGTGTTGTGTGTTGTGACTCAGCTTAGCTGATGCTGATTGAGTACAAACCCTGTAAAAGACACTTCAGTCTATTAAATCACATTTTGATCTGTACACTCACCCCTACCCAAAAGGTGAAAGGGTTTCACAGTACAATACTAGCGAGCCTTGTTCCATTATTTGAGCAGTGTTCTCTCTGCCTGTGGGCTTTGCTTTGTACAGACTTACTGTTATATTGAAACTCATAACAAAGACTCAAGATTCAAAATCTGCCTTTTGACTTGTCTTTTTCACTTATTTAGACGTTAGGTGTGTTCTGCCCGTGTGATACTTTTAAAGCTTTAGGAGGCGCAGAGCAATTCCTCAATGATCAAGCTGCTGAATATCAAACATCGAATTAATTCATTTCAATGCATCACCTCACAGGTGCTTCCAGCTAAACATTTTTAGACTTAAATAATTTAAATTCAGTTCCTGACCAGACCATCTCCTCGTATTCACTTTACATTGTGTGACTCATCAGTTAGTATCATCTGCTAAACCAAGCTTCAATATGCTTCAGAATTCTGCCTTTTGTCAATAAAACAGGATTTTTTGCTTGCATTTCTTAAAACATGAGCAAAGGGAGTCACTAATTCTGTGGAGTTGGCTCACTTTTGGCTTTACATTGGAGCATGTGTGATCACAGTATTTAGGGATTTTCCATTTTGTGAAGTACATTCTCTGCCAGTTTAATCCCCACTATGTAGAGGAAATTAATCTTATGCCACCTCTGCACTGGCTTTCTTGTTCACATATGGTGGTTTCTGTTTGGTAAGAACATATTCTTGTTCACAACTACTTCTGGGAAAAAGCTTTTTGCATCATCTGGTTGGTGGCCTGGATAACCTCTAAAACCTCCAAAAATTAAAACAGTGTTTTTCACTGACATGGTCCACTGGATAAGACGAGGATTAAGTTCCGTGCTAGCTTTGCCTAACAAGATTCCTTTGAATACTACAGGGAATCCTAACACATCGTTTCTGACCATTAGAGCCACTGCACCCAACTTTTTTTCAATCCATGAAGTCAAGTGTGTCCTTGTATGACCCGCTGGTTCAGTTCTCCTTGGCTTTCACCATATCTCAGCTGACTCATCCAATATTCACCCCCACACACACCCCCACCCCCCGCCCTCTTCTTCTTCTGCACTCAGCAAGGTGCCAAAAACAAGAGAGGCTCAGTTTACAATGTGTACCCCCTCCCTTCCTCCACAGAATCCCTCCCTTCCACCTCTCCTACATCACTCCCAAAAATTACAGAGGGGAGTTCCTTGTAGGGGGATAGGAAGATGGGGCTGAGAGGAAATGGAGTGTGAGGAGAGGAAGGGAGGGATTCTGTTTTCTCACTGAGTTGACATTGCTTGTTAATAAGAATTTACACAATACTGGAAAAAATCATCTGCAAAGCTGTCCAATCCTCCCTATTCCCTCCAGCTTTCAACTTCTTTGTTAAAAAAATTGATTTACTCATCAGGGTATGGCATGGCTACCCTTCCTGGAACTGCTATTAATAATTTAATCCAGCTAAATCTGGATCGACGTGATTCATTATCTGTTGTGTCTTTGTCACTGTCAGCAATTATGCCGCTTTCATTTTCAGTCCCTCCAAATTGGAAGCTGAGAGCAGCGGTTTTTAAAAGAAGAACACAGCTACATTCCTCCGAACGGTCTCTCCTCTGCTCACTGTCAATCTGGAGACAGACTGTTCATTACTTTGTCTGATGAGCAGTAAATCACTAAATATTCTCCATGTGCTTTCTCTCACAACACTTATTCTCTTTCACCATCTCTCTACATTTCTGTCAACAGTTCATTTTCTTTGACTGTTTCACAAGTTACGAGTTGTGTGCACTTTGTGACAGCAGCGTTTAGCTTGGTTTGTTTAGTCTACTCTCTACTGTAAAAAAGATTTTGTTATTTAAACGAGGGGGAACAGGTTCAAGTTTTTCTGTGCTACGTCAGTCAAAATTTTTAAAGGCCAGACAGCAGTAAGCAGTAATTGACAACTTATTAGGCATTTAACAAGGCATTTGAATCAAGCGGTAACCTCTGGGGATTAAAAATTAATGCAGAAGTGCAAAAAAACTGCAGTACCTTCAGTGGCCACTTAAGGCTGCTCCAAAGATAGTCTATCCCCATAGAGTCCAATGTTAAAATGTATTATTCAGCCATGAGAATAAGACAAAGACAAATAGCCATACATTCACATTATATGACCAAAATGAAAGAAATACATGAAAAAGGGAGAAATGGAAGGACTTCAGTATGATCAAAGAAAGTAAATACCCATGAGAAATAAGTAAATGGAGAATAGAGAAGAAACAAACATCCATCCAACCATTCATTCATTTTCTTAACTGCTTATCCAGTTGCTGGATCTGTCATTGGGCGAGGGATGGGTAAAGAACCGGAAAGAAACCCCAGATACAACTAATCCAGCTAAAACACTTCACTGTAGAGTTGCTTTGCATTTTTGCCACTGACAATTTGAGATTTAAATTATCCAGAAGCACTTCAACCCAATTTTGTTTATAAATGTAATAAAGGATAGTCATGTTCTCACTAGCTGAAGTAGTTTACATTCTTCAGTAACACACTGGTGAAGTGTCACTAAGTAAGAAAAACGGTAACAAGACTGTGAACTTTTAAGTCAAATCAAGAATGCCTTTGATTTAAGAATGACACAATACGATGTGATTATCAGTACCTTGTTTGATGAACAGACACAGAGAGCGCTTGTGGGTGGATCTAGCCTCAATAAGAAGTAATTTGTTGAACTGAGGCTAAATTAAAAGATTGTTCCAAATTAGTTGCCAGTTCAAGTCTGCTGGGGATTGCTGGATGTGAGTCCTACCAAAGGAACCACAGGAGTTACGGCTATGCTGATCCTTATTGAGTGAAAGTTTGTTCTGTATTGGAAAAGTTTGTTCTGTATTGGATTTGGTATGTTAGGGATTGGAAGGTAGTCTGTCTGGACATGGAACTCCATAAGCCATCATACCAGATAATAACTGAAGATAAAAAAAATCAAAAGCAGGGAGATGGAAATCCATCCTCTCCCTCTCCTGGCATAACATACCTTTCTCTCTCCCTCATACGTCTGATTTCTCTTCAGCAGATTCACTTTCATTCCCAATCTTGCATGCAGTATGCTCTCACTCTGCCACTATGCTGTGGTTGGAGACCAAGTGTGAATTACTCATCTTTATGGGTTTCATTTTGCCCATGCAGTCCATTAAATTCCAACTCATTAGACAAAGTTTAGCTTCGTGCCCTTTCCTGCTGCATCCTCTTAACTGGGTCATCTTTGATGTGCACCCCCGGTCAAACTAACCTGACACACATAGATGCATCCCACACAAAACAGTAATGGTTCACTCATGTGAATGCCTTTCACAGCAGCCATGTTTTCACATCATCTCATCCCTGCCCTTACTGGGGCATGAAATTACCCATGAGTCACTGCAAGCGAGTGTCTGCTTTCCCATCCCTCTGCAACGATGAGGGTCGTCGCCACCCTGAGAGCCAGTTGGCTCATTTAATCCCCCCGTCAAGCAATATCAAACAGATGTCAGCATCAAAGAGGAACCAATCTATAAATCACAGCTTGTGTGTTGGATCGGAGGCTCCTTTTCCAAGGAGGACACAAGAGAAGAGGGTCTGAGCCAAGAACCACCCATCTTACAAGAAACAGCTTCCCTCGGGGCTCGTCGTCCACCACTCATCACAAAAGAGCCTTTCTTCCCTTTACCAGTCCCCACCATTGTCCTACCCTGCTCCCATAGCCTCCTCTTGTAGAGTACCTGAGTTCTCGCATGCACAAATCCTCAGACTGCTCAGGGTATTAATGTCTCCATGCGAAGCTGGAGACAAGGTCTCCCATGATTGAAAAAGAACAGATGAAGACACAAGAAGAGATGGGGATTGAAAAAAAAAATCAACATTGAATTACTGAAGGTTTCCTGTATACAACCTGATCCTTGTCATTAGGTAGGAGGCGGGTGTGTTTGTCTGTTTGTTTGCATGTATCTGTGTGTGGCTATGCGTGTAAATGAATGGAAGTGCTGAAATCCCATCGGTGTGGTGCAGATCCCATGTCGTCTGCCAGGAGACTGACTGCAACTTGTCTGCCGCCATCCTGTGCCAAGAGAATATGACATTGTGTGCGCAGATATATACACTTTGTCTTGCACTGTTTGTTGACTTACCATACGCCCGTGGAGGCCACATTTGATCTCTTTCTTCCTGTTGTTATGTTGTATGTTTTCAATTTAAACAGCACAGATGAATCATAAGCAAGTGCAACACTTGTCAAGGGCTTATGCTGCGGTATTTGTGCGAGCGTGTCACCCTGAAAAGAGCAAATAAAGAATGCACAAAACACAATCCTGATGGACAAAGAACATAGGTATAGTCACAGTATGCTTTGACCTTTTGTCTCTATAAAGAGATTTTTTCTGGAAGAAAAAGAATAGGAAATAACCCACAAATGTTTAACCAAATTTTGACAAAAAAGTAATTTAATTACTGTATCACTGTTATAATTACTATACACATTCTAAACATTTTAAAGGAATAATACATTTCTGGGAAATTTCCTGATTTGCCTTCTTATCGAGAGTTAGATGAAAAGATCGATGCCTCTGTCACATCTCTATGTAGCTGGATACATAAAAACATTTAGCTTGGCTCAGCAATGCCTGATTAATTAATTAATATTATTCCTAATTTGATTAATCCAAAATATAAAACCAGATTATAAAAAAATTGCTGTTTATGGAGATTATGTGCCAGAATATTTCTTGGCTGAGACCAAAAACTTCATGGAGTCTCTGCTCATTGCCTGACAATGACTTTTAACAGAGGTTCCTGGAATCAGCATGGTTGGGCGTGTCAGCCACTAACCCAGCAGGATGCTTCATTTTCCTGTCACTTAAAGAAATTATTTATGTTTCTATGTGTTTGTGTATGGAAACTGAGCTTTATTTCATTCACTGATGCAAGCTAAAGACTTGAAGGTGTTCTCTATGATGGAGAAGGAGAGAGAGAAAGTTTGAGTGATTAACTGAAAACACAGAGAAGCAACCATCAAACCGAGGACAGCTGAAGAGGCTTCCTGTCCTGCACATCTTATTATTCATGACAACAGCATCAAAGACTTGTGTCTGCTACATTTAGGTCCATAAGTATTTGGACAATGATGCAATTTTTGTAATTTTTCTTCTGTATACTATCACAGATGATTTTAAATCAAACAATCAAGATTTGATTGAAGTACAGACTTTCAGCTTCAATTCAAGGGGTTTAACAAAACTATTGTATTAACTGTTTAGGAATTACAACCATTTTTATAAACAGTCCCCCATTTTCAGAGACTCATATGTAATTGGACAAGTGACTAAAAAGCAGTTTCATGGCCAGGTGAGGCCTGTTGCTTTGTTATTCCATGACAACTTAACCAGATAAAAGATGTGTGTTGAACTTGCATTTGATAAGATAAACTTTAAATAATAAAAACTTTACGAGTGGCCAAATCCATAATCTGGTACATTCTTTAAAAAAAATGAATGCACTGGCCAGCTCAGCAACACCAAAAGGCCTGAAAGACCCCAGAAGACAACTAAAGTGCATGATGACAGAATTATTTCCATGGTTAAGAACAACAACTTCACAACATCTAACCAAGTCAAGAGCACTCTCAAGGAGGTAGGCATATCACTGTCAAGGTCTAACCATCAAGAGACACCTTCATGAATGGAGATACAGAGAGTTTATAACAAGGTGCAAACCACTGGTTGCACTCAAGAACACAAAAGTCAGATTAGACTTTGCTAGAAAACATCTAAAAGAACCTGCACAATTCTGGAAAACATTCTTTGGACAGATGAAACAAAGATTAACTTACAGCAGAGTGATGGGGAGAGAAAAGTACAGGTAAGGAGAGAAACAGCTCATGATCTGGAGCATACCACAGTATCTGTCAAACATGGTGGAGGCAGTGTTATGGTATGGGCATGTATGACTGCCAGTGGAGACTGGTCACTATTGTTTACTGATGATGTGACTGCTGATTGAAGTAGCAGAATGAATTCTGAAGTGTACAGGGCTATACTCTCTGCTCAGATTCAGCCAAATGCTGCAAAACTGATCAGACGGTGCTTCACACTGCAAATGGATAATGACCCAAAGCATGACTGCAAAAGCAACCCAAGAGTTTCTCAAGGCAAAGAAATGGGATATTCTTCAATGGCCAAGTCAGTCATCTGATCTCAACCCAACAGAGCATGCTTTTCAGTTATTAAATACAAAACTAAATGCAGAGACCCACAAACAAGCAGCAACTGAAGGTGGCTGCAGTAAAGGCCTGGCAGAGCATCTCAAAGGAGTAAACAGCATTTGGTGATGTTCATGGATTCTAGATTTTAGGCAGTCACTGACAGCAAAGGATTTTCATCCAAGTATTAAAAACAATCTTTTTCTTTAAAATTTTGATAGTTTGTCCAATTACTTTTGAGCCTCTGAAAATGGGGGACTATGTATAAAAATCGCTGTAATTCCACAAAACAGTTAATGCAAAATTTTTGTTAAAACCTTTGAATTAAAGCTGGAAGTCTGCACTTAAATCGCACATTGATTGTTTGATTTAAGATCCACTGTGGTGGTGTACAGAGGCAAAATTATAAGAATTGTGTGATTGTCCAAATACTTATGGACCTAACTGTATCTACCATATTTGTTTCAAAGTAAGGAGCGCCAGAGTTTATTTACTCACTAAATACACCAGATAAGAACGTGTCAATCTTAGGCAGAAAATTAATTAACATTATGATTCCTTGATGAAAACTATTCTCCACTTTAATGTTAAGCAAGCAATGGCAATTCATATGTCACATATAATACCTGCTGCCTTTTCAATAATGTTTTAACACTGACACATTTGGTCAATGGTCAGTTCACTCTGAGTTAATGCTCTTTAAGTCTGAGACAGCATTTTCTTTTTTAAAGTTCTCCTCTGCCACCATGCAGCTGCATGGCTATCAAGTGCTACATTCAGGGTTGTTGGTTTGCTTGCTTATGGTGAGATACTGTTGTGAGAGAGAGAGATGTAGAAAAGAGCAGGTGCCAGCAGAGCAGAGAGCAGACTGTGATGGAGGACAACACGCACTATTTTTTCAGAGAGCTTTCAGTTTCGTCTCTTCCCTGACATCTTATAGTTCTGTTTGTGTTTTTTTTTTTTCCTGTAATAAAATATCTGAAAGAGTCAACAAACAAGGACAGTACTGGTGTTACTTTTCAGTTTGGGGCTCTTGAACTGAAGCAGAGCCACAAGGAGTTTTACATTATTCAACAGTAGCATCTTTGAGTCGTAGATCCTTCATATGAAAGCAGGCAGGCAGGTAATTATCAAATAAATTAATATTTACAAACTGAATGAGAGAGGCTCGTATGAACCGGCTTTGACCTGCCTATCCCTTGCTATCCTCACTGCCACTCAACACAACCTATTTTGGAAGTGTCACAATGGCTTAATGCACAGTTTCTGCCCTAAAAATGGCAGCTTTGTAGTTGTTATGACCCCTCCAAGGCAACAGTATCCTCGGTGCATGACATCTTCCCATAGCAGCCATGACTCACAGAGCAAAATGTCAAGACAAAGGTTATCAGGCTTCTTCAATGCTGCCACAGTGAAGCAAATCTCAGGAGAGCATCGCCTTCCGCCTGCACATGCTGCAAGACGTAATGTCTTCCACTGACCTCCACGGGTCTGGATGCAAGGTATTGTTTACAGCCTCGGGTGTCCCTATCTTGTCAGCTTCCCTCAAACCAGCTGTAATCTTGATACTGTCAGGCCCTGGAGAGAAGACTACACTGCACAAAATGTTCATCTCGAAAAGAAAATTAATCTGGCATTGATTGCTACCTTGCTTTTGGCAAGGTTAAATAATTACACTTTATTACCAAGTGGAGTGAATAATCTTTAAAACAGATAAACAGGCTTATAATAACATGGCCCTTTACATTTGAAGGATTTAATGATTAAAAATACACATTTTAGGACTCAGTCTTGTTGCACATTGCTGGACCCTTTTGTAGTGTACAAGCTGCCCTTCAGCTGCCAGGGTCCTTGGCGTAGTACAGTAGGATAACTCAGGCTGGAGCAGCATGAGCAGAAAAAAAAAACATCCACAAGAATTCATTCAATTGCATATTGAATTCTTAAATAAAGTCTTTAGAATTCAATCAAGCAGTACATGCTAAATAGGGTTGACATGCACACTTCTATTCGTTCTGTACACCGGACAGTTGCTGTAGCTTCTCTGCTAATGTGCTGTGGAAAGTCCCTGTCTTACAAACACAAATTGCTGGAAAGATATGATAAAGAGATAGTGCATGCAAAAGGAAAATTTAGCGAGCACAGACCTGCAGGAGAGAGTGCAGATACATTACAGCTCCCTCAGAGTGCTCTCCATTATTGAATTCATAACCACAATGGTTCATTACCACTGTGAGTAAATAATAATTGAGGTGGCCTTTAACTGAGAGGGGCAGAAATGAGAGGACAATTAGGCTGCTTTCACGGGGCCCTCGTCTGCTATCTGCTTACATGATAAGGCTCCAGTTCTATCATAATCTATTTGTCAAATCAGCCCTTTAAGTAGGAGTGCTCACATATTCTTCACGACAGCGGAACAAATTTTCCTCTAAAAATACTCACAGGGCAATGCTGCTTGGATGCAAAAATGTGTGTCAAGTGTGAAGGAACAAATAACATCTGTAGTATGATTTACTGACTGCTCGTGTTGTTTCCACTGATGAGAGAGAACCTGACACCGATTGTGAATTCTGTGATTAGAAGAGCTTACGTTCAGGGTGTGTAACTTCAAGTGACATTCGGTCATCTTTACAGATCTTACATGAATAGCACCTTCAAAATGACATCTGGCCTGAGGGTTGCTTACCTTTTGGTAGGAGTAGGTGCCCCAGAGGACATGAGCATTGTGTCGTTCATGTTGTTGGCCACTGGTTTCGGCTGACTAAAAGACAAGATTAGAGGTCTTTAATGCTGCGCTGCAGAGGCCTGTGGTGCTTGTCACCAGGGAATGGAGGAGAGGGCATTTGCATTTTATTAATAATCATGAATCAGCGATCCTGACTTCAATTTAATCCAGCTGTACCAAGAGGGTGAAGAAGGAGGCAGGGGGATCATTATAAACCACTGAGTGTGTTGCACAAAAAGAGCAACATGCTGTACTCCAGTTAACTTAAAATTGTTGCGAAATAATTGACTTTTCCAGGAACAGCGATTTAGATGTTTTTAGGCTATTAGCTTAAACCTAATTAACATGAGCAAGAGCAACAGCAGCAGACAAGAAATCTAATTAAACTGGAAGTCTGTGAAAAACTAGCAAAGGTGACATTGTGGGAGGTAATTTGTGAGAGTAAACAAAGCAATGGGGTCCATCTGGCGGCTGAATCAGTGGCAAGCTCATCGGAGTCCAAAACCCCGGACCACAGAGTCTCATTAATGCACCGAAATGTCACTCTGCACAGCTCAGGTGCTCTCAGCTTCACATCCAACACAGAAAACAGCAGAGGAAAGCACTTGATTTCCATGTCTCTGTAGATGCATCCCCTCAATCTGTACATAGTATCTCTGTGTAGTTATCAGCCTTGATTCTATTGTAACTGTTGTATTTAAAAACTCATTACCACATAAAAGGCAGTGCACTCGAGAGCACTGTGTCCTATTAAGCTTATTTGTCCAATCAGCATTTTTTTGGGCCAAATCAAACTATTTATATCTACATTTTACAAATGTTGAGCTACTAAGAGACACCTTTTTTGCTGCTATAATGCCACAAAGTGTATCTACAGCACATTCAGTTCTGCATATTACTGAGCTACTAAAAACAAAACTAGAAATCAGCACAAATTATATTAAAATAATGCAGCGTTATTTCTAAATACATAGTCCCTGCATTAACGTGGATGCTCAAGGGGGTCAGCGTGTTCTTTTTAAAGACACATTGCAATTATTTATTCATTCACAGATTTATGCCCCTCAAGATTAGCCTAATGGGGTCAAAAGAATGCAAGTCCAATTATTTGTATCTGAGGCCATTTGCACAAACACGGCACTGCTAATTTATGTTTCATTCAATAAGATAAACAGGAAAGCAAAAGTGCACATGCTGCCTTCTAGTCTCCTTCACAAACACTCCGGCTAAAATCCCAGTCCATGTGAAAAATGTTTACCTCTCATTTTATTACATTACAAGAATCCACCCTGAAGGTGAGCTCCAGACTGAGCACAGGAAACGAGCCATCACACTTACCTCTGTGAGGAGAGAAAGCACCTGTCTGGCTGGCAAAATACATCCAACTGCTGCTGTTGCCAGATGCCTAATCTGCCCTCAACTGAGCAGGCGAGCATCTCACTATTACACTGCTGTTGTCTCCAAGGAAACTCGGTAGTCACGTGACTTCATGACGACGTAGATTTTCTCTCTCTCTCTCTGTGTCTCACACACACTCACTCTCCTCTCTGAAGCTCTCTGCTCTGACTCTGTCTTTTCACCTCTCTCTAACACTCTGGAAATTAGGGGGAAATGCCTTTTGCTCAAAATACCTCAGTTGCAACCTCTAAAAAAAGCACAAATCTTTTATCATCCCCTCAGCAGAAAAGCTCACAACGAACCGGGCCTCTCTACAGTCGCTACTATAATTGCATTTACATATCTTAACTGTTCCCCTTACCTTCAGTGAGTTACATAAGTCAAAGCTCTTCACAGCTAGCCTTCTATAAATAATCATCAGTCCTTTTTGAATATACCAATATAACTCCTGTGGAACAGCAGGGTGCAATAAAAAGAGCTTCCTCTTATGTAAAGCAGTATTTCATTTTCCTCTAAATGTTAGAATTAACTCTAACAGGCATCCTAACTCGTTTATATCAGTGTCTGCAGCGCTGTGGTTCATTGATTCAGTAACTGCTGTTTAAGGACACAAAGCCCAGACGTTCGGGCGGCGCCTCAGAGGTCAACCGGCAATGAATTGACACAACATTTAGGAACTAAGAGATCAAAGTCTGCAATGCGCTAAGCCTTGTGTTACCTGCGTGCAGCGAATGACAATGTGCCACGCGCTCCTTGTACTTGGCATTGGCATGAGTACAGGGAAAATCAAGTCGGGTGGCACCTCGTGCACTCTCACTTCGCCTTACTTCTGAAAACGATGGATGCATGGCTGCCTTCAATCGTCCTCAGTCGGCTAAAAATAATAAGCAAGCATGAAGCATCCTCTCCTGCTGTGCTCCTATTTCCCCGCGAGGCTGTCAGTACCTCGGCCATAAAAACCCAATGGATCACACTCTCAGTGAAGTGAATTATATGCCTATTCTCTACATTTTAATGACATTGATGGAATTTTCATTGACCTGGAGAATTAAAAAAAAAGAAAAGAAAAGAAGAAGAGGCATAAAACAGAGGAAAGCATTTTAAAATGTTAATGGATTTCTAGGGATTATATAGAGAGTGGAAAATTGGTTACTAAATATTAAACACTGGAAGAGAGAATCTGATGCTATAGAGTCTGTTCCACATTAAATGCAAAGTACGGTAAGATGCCTATTTTTGACTCTTAAGTCTGTTTTGGTGCTTAAAGCCTTTTGGCAGAAGCGGTGCTAAGTCTGAAGGTAAGAAGCCGTATCCTAGATTTAAAGTTTCTGAGACAGACAGTGCATCCCAAACCTATAACTTCTCTCTAAAACACAAATCCCCAAGAATCTCGCTGACAGTTTGAGTGGAGAGAAGAAATTCACAGCTCAGCTCACTGTTAGTCTTTGCTTTCAGATGCCAGTAAATATTTCAGAACAGTTTCAGAATAGCTGCACTTTATCTGAAGATGATATGAGAGTTTGGACAACTGGGAGACTCATGTCCGTTCGATTTGGGCGTTTTGATCAAACTTGACGCTCTAGCCTGATTCTGCCATTATTAGTCACTCACAGAAGCTTCGTCAGCCATCACAGACATACACACACCTAAGAGATCACGCTGATGGATGTCCCCTGCTTTTACGATATGAAATAGCATCTCCTCACAAATAACATTCATCAGGATTGGCAAGCAGCTGCACTAGTTTTAGTATTCCAGCACTGCATTTCTCTCCCTCTAATGTATCACCAATAAAATGAAGTCAGTGTAGAATAAAACTAGAAGCCTGGCAGTTTTCCTGTGACTAATTATCTGAGGGATCCGTTTCTGTAGCCAGCAGGGAACTTGGAATGGTATGCAGATAATTACCGTGCTCCCCCATATTTTTTTCTTTTATTAAACTGCCCATTAAAAAATAGGAATTATTCCATTAGTGCCAGAACTCGTGGCTCATGGCTACAAGGAGGGCATAAGATTTACAATCTGATTTTGGATTTAACTGAATAGTTCAATTTAATTTTATCTTTGTCTCACAGCCAAGCAACAAATACCGTGTAACATCAAACCATAGCTGTTATTCTTCATTTTTTATGTATTATTAAACATCTGGGATGTAAATTAATCAGCTCTAGAGGTGCTAGTAGGCATTTTCTTTACTTTTATATGGAACCAGAATAGCTAGATAACCAGTGAGTGGCAGTTCTCTGGGTCAAAATGCCTTGTTGATGCCAGAGATCAGAGGAGAATGTCCAGACTGCTTCCAGCTGATAGGAAGGCAACAGTAACTCAAATAACCACTTGTTACAACCAAGGTATGCAGAAGAGCATCTCTGAAACTAAGGATGAAACTAATTTGCATGGGCTCACCAAAATCAATAGAAGACTGGAAAAATGCTGCCTCGTCTGATGAGTCTCGATTTCTGCTGAAACATTCAGATGGTGGGGTCTGAATTTGGTGTAAACAACATGAAAGCATGGATTCATCCTGCCTTGTATCAACGGTTCAGGCTGGTGGGGGTGGTGTAAAGATGTAGAGAATATTTTCTTGGCACCGTTTAAACCCCACAGCCTACCTGAGTATTGTTGCTGACCATGTCCATCCCTTTATGACCACAGTGTACCCATCTTCTGACGGCTGCTTCCAGCAGGATAAAGTACTATGTGACAAATCTCAAATCATCTCAAACTGGTTTCTTGAACATGACAATGAGTTCACTGTATTCAAATGACCTCCACAGTCACCAGATCTCAATCTAATAGAACACCTTTGGGGAGAGTTACATCATGGGTGTGCAGCCGACAAATCCGCAGCAACTGTGTGATGCTATCATGTCAGTATGGACCAAAATCTCTGAGGAATGTTTCCAGCAACTTGTTGAATCTATACCATGAAGAATTAAGGCAGCTCTGAAGGCAAAAGGAGGTCCAACCCAGTAGTAGCAAGGTGTACCTAATAAAGTGTCCAGTGAGTGTGTAACATATAACATGCTAATGAGGTGATGGATCTTCTTACACCAAGGCAAGGCTAATACTTTTCTCCTGTTTTCAAATCTTGCTAAGCTAAACAGACTGAAGCTTCATATTTAATGCTGTAATCTCACATTGAAGGTTATATTCCAAACTACTAAAAAAAAGTCTGTTATTTTTCCCTGTGTGCATATTTTCCTTTACATATTGATTTGCAGATATCTGTCTGTTATTTTGAAGACCTGCACAGTTAAATGTGGAAGCATTTAATCTGAACCAAAACTGAGAATGGCAGTCACTGATGAATACATATTTTGAAGGGTTGTCAGGTTTAAAAGCTTCTTTTCATTGCAAGGTTGATGAGAGGCGCTACTTCATCACCACACAAATCAAAACATAAAAACATTTCTGGAACCAAAAATAGATGTTTTTCCATCACAAAAGGCAGGGACATTTGATAAATGCCCTCTCAGACATGACAACAGAGACCAAAAGACATAAAAACAAGTAACAGGGGTCAACAGTCACATCCATTATCCTAAAAGTCAGTGAACACGCATACACAGTGTCACCAACCTTAAAATGCCATCTGTGAGAGCATGAGAATGCACTTTGTGTATAAAAGCCTTAAAGGGGAACACAACGACAAGTTCCTGGAATTCCAAACCAAAAACTTCCATTTTAGAGGAATCCCATACATCATTTCATTAAAGTACAATCTAAAAATACTCAATAACAAGTAAAATAACTAAATAAAACCTAAGTTAAATAATCCAAGTATAAGTTCCTCAAAGCCGTATTATATTCAGTACTTTAGTAAATGGTGCCTTCTTACTGTGAATTTCATTTTACATTAGAAAATACTCAGGAATTACAATGGAAGGCTTTAGTGCTATAAAATCCAAAACAAACAAAAGCCCCAGCTGGATTCTCTGTGACAGAACTCAATATTCTCAGTGCCTACATCATCTGAAATAATCGACATTGTCATAAAAAAGAGAGAAATGTCATAGATTGCTGCTTGCTGTGGGCACTGGAGAGACATAATTCAAAATAGTTTTAGCCACAAATTTTATTTTTATCAATATTAATCTACTTGTGTGAAGTAATTTCATGCTACACAGCCTATAGTGTGCGGGCTAATCCAATCGCCTCATCTCTCAGTAGGAGGAAAACATCAGGGTCAACAGTTGATTCTCCACGTTGTGATGAATTGTAAATTTATGCAAATGTAAACTTCATCTTAAATGCATAAGTTTGGGCACAATGCAGAAAAACCCTCCTGCCAGTGGGCAGAGCCTGGATATAAGAACTGATTCGGAGATGATAGCTTCACACGGTAAAACAGGAAATCATGCGAATGTATTTATGTTGTGTCAATTTTCTTGGCATTCACCAATCTACTTTCTCCCCCCGTGACGCAGCTCACTATCAATTACTCACAACCCTGTATATCCTTTTGCCAGCAGCAAAAGGATATACAGACAGCTTAGATTTATGGTCGTGACTGGAATATAAAGCAGGATTTTATTATGAAATGTGCTATGGGAAATGTTGAAAGCGCACATAAGAAAGTTGAGAGATTTCCTGTGATTGCGTTAATGCCATGAACAAGAGTGACCATGAATCACTGGTTTTATACCTGAAACATGATTAGATGTTGTCTTGGTGGAGACCAAAAGGCATCAGAGTTTCAGTGCAACGATGATGAGAAAAATATGGTGACCTTAGTTTTGTGGACTATGTGGATGTATCTCAGTGGTGGGATTGATTATGGAAATAGTACTATTTTTCAGCTGAAATGTAAATGAGTCTTCAGGGTTTAGGACACCAGCAGAATATAATGTATTTCCTATAATGACTTCCAGGAGCCTCAAAGCCTAGAATTTGAGATTTATACCACCGTCCCTGTTTCATTGGCAACAGACTGATGAGGATGACTGCACTTAATGGCAGCAGCAGCTGAATCTGTGTAGTATATCAGCATTTCCATGGTAGCAAATAATCAGGGACGAGACGTCTTAGCGAGATGGCACACTATCAGTCATGTGGTGACAGCGAAATGGAAAGATGGAGGCAGTTACATGACGGTAGCAGACTATAGATCATGAGCATACTGAGCCTTGCTGTGCTGTTAATCAACAAATCAGTTGGGGTTTCCTCAATAATGACAGAGAGAGACTAGTAACAAATGCATTGGGAAAAGTACTTACACAGTATGGGTGAGTTCCTGTGGTCTCTCGGCCTGCTCAGGGAACACAGGATGTGGTGGTTCTCCGATGGGGACGCAGCCTAGAGATTTACTGATGGCGTGGCTCAGCTTTTTAGCTGGAGACTTCTGTGAGTTGGACAGGACAAACAGAGCTGCAGTTACCTTTCCAGTTGTATCGACTGCTGTCACTGTGTCAGAGTAGTGGAAACTTCTGGTTCAGAAGTCATTTACATAACTAGGTCAAGACTTTGTTTACTGTGTCAAAAGTGTAGATCAGAAGTAGTTTGTGCATACTCAGTAAAGGCTTCTATCGAGCAGTTTCAGTGGATGCTGTGATCCAAATGGTTTGCAAACTGCAATGCAACTTGACAACAATGCTTCGTTCATGTCAGAAAGGAGAAATAAGGCATAAGGCTTAAAAACGCGAGCATTAACAATATAACAAATACACTTAGGCTTGGCTACCTTGAAGAATGGATTAAGATGGTTTGCAGCATTCATATTTCTCTCTTTAGGCAATTCTGAATTATCAAGTGGTATTTAAAAGTCAGAAATTTACTGCAACTCGTACTAATTTGATACTTCCATGAGTTGACGCCCATATGGGAAAAACTATGCAATACTATTGCTGATGAGTGATACTGTAACTAATACCATTTTGCTCATGATGGCAGATTAGAACAGATTTTGAAACACATTTTAGTGTTGTACAAGAGGACAGCTGCTTCTTAAGCAGGATCAATCCATCAGGCAATACTATTTTGGGAGATACAGCATGTAAAACATGCAAAAAAGGTTCTAACCTTTTATTCATCTGTTGTCAGGTATGTCTTTCTAGATATTGGATTAGATGTTGAAAAATACAAACTGTGGTATTTTTGTGAGCAAACTACTTAAATGGTGACTGAAAGTGGTAGTTATTCTTCCCATTTTAAGTGAAAGCTCCCCTAAAAGTATTATTCACATCTCATGCCGGTACATGTACGCTGTACCCTCAAAGAGAGTAATAAGCCTTGCTTTAGTACATAGAAAATTTAACTGTATAGTTGAATTTCTAGCCAAAGGTACAGAACATGGTAAAAAGCTACATTCTTTCATCCTTTTGTGAGAGGCTTGGAGAAAATGATGGTTATTATTGCTACTTTGGTCCTGTTCTTTGGTCTTCTTCTCCTTCTTTTGGCTTTTGGCTTTTGGCTTTTGGCTTTAAGGGTCGCCACAGTGGATCATCTGCCTCCATCTCACCCTATCCCTAGCATCCTCTTCTGTCACACCAACCCTCTGCATGTCCTCCCTCACTACATCCATAAACTTCCTCTTTGGTCTTCCTCTTTTCCTCCTGCCTGACAGCTCCATATTCAACATCCTTCACCCAATATATCCACTATTCCTCCTCTGCACATGTCCAAAACATCTCAGCCTTGCCTCTGTAACTTTGTCTCCAAACTGGTCAACCTGAGCTGTCCCTCTGATGTACTCATTTCTAACCCTGTCCCTCCTGGTCACTCCCAATGAAAATCTTCAACTCTGCTACCTCCAGTTCCACCTCCTGTCTTTTTGTCAGTCCCACTGTCTCCAAACCATACATCATAGCAGGTCTCATTACTATCTTGTAAACCTTCCCTTTCACTCTTGCTGCTCCTTCTGTCACACATCACCCCTGACACTCGTCTCCACCCACTCCACCCTGCCTGCACTCTCTTCTTCACCTCACTTCCTGGTT